>JAYXIM010004151.1:0-17086 GCA_037575425.1 Anastrepha fraterculus | reverse complement strand
CACATTGCTGAGCATCATTTTTGAGCTGTTGGTAGTTAATAATTCGTCTGTAATATTTTTATTTTTAAAATTGGGCCATCTGTCTTGCCACAAGAGCGATAGACGTTATACAGACGAGAATCATAGCTCTAATTTAACTTCCCACTCGGCCATTTCCGTTCAGAAATTCTACTCACTGGTCGCTTATTGCGTAGCCACATTTGATAAATAGAGTTAATTATTTATTTAATAAATAGAATAAATTTTTTTCAGTAGCATTATGGCATTCAATTCATAATTTGCAAAGGTGTATTTTACTTGTGGTTGAGTACGAGGTATGTTCAAAAAGTATCGCGAATTTTGTGTTTTTTCAAAAATTATTTATTTATTCACTAACATCTATTTTGTCCCCTTCAAAGTAGTCCCCCATGAGATATTATGCACTTGTGCCAACGTTTTCTCCAATCTTTGAAGCACTTCAAATATCATTTTTGTTTTTTACCTTGTTCAGCTTCTCCTTCGATGCCGTCTTTATCTCGTCAATCGTAGCGTAGCGTCGTCCTTTCATGGGCCTGTTCAGTTTCGGGAATAAGAAAAGGTCACAGGGGGCCAGATCTGGGGAATACGGTGGCTGTGGCATCATTAGTGTGTTGTTTTTGGCCAAAAAGTCGCGCACAAGCAACGATGTGTGAGCAGGGGCGTTATCTTGATGCAAGAGCCATTTTTTTTTTCTTCCACAAATCCGGCGTTTCTGGCGGATTGCTTCGCGCAAATTGCGCATAACTTCCAGGAAATATTCTTTATTGATCGTTTGACCCTGTGGCAAGAACTCTTGATGCACAACGCCCCTGCAATCGAAGAAAACGGTAAGCAAAACTCTTACATTCTTACCGAACTTTGCGCGCTTTTTTCGGTATTGGTTCGTGCGGTAGCTTCCATTGAGATGATTGAGCTTTGGTCTCCACGTCATAACCATAAACCCACGATATATGACCATCTGGAGCAAATTTAGGTCATCGCGGATAGAGTCCGATGCTCCTTATGGTCAAAATTGAGCCGGTTTGGTACGAATTTTGCGGCAACCCGTCTTATGCCAAAATCATTGAAAAAACGAATTGCACCAGCCAATCGATATGTTTGGGTCCTCAGCAACTTCTCTAATGGTGATTCGACGATTGGCTAATACCACTATCTTCACTTCATCAATTTTTTCGTCTGTTGTTGAAGTGCTCGGGAGTCCGGCACACATTTCGTCGTTCACATCTTTTCGGCCTTCTGAAAACATTTTGTACCACCGATAAACGTTGCTTTGGTCCGAAGTAGCTTCTCCGTATGACACAGTCAACATTCGGAATGAAACCGCGCACTTAATTTCGTTTTCTATACAAAATTTGATACAGGCTCTTTGATCGCTCTTTTTGAATAGGTAAAAGTCGAAGACGAGCCGAAACACGTGCAAGCAAAGCAGCTGTCAACAATTAACTGAACATCAAAATGGCCGAACTCATCGGCATGAGTGCGAGACATAAGTACCAACATATCGCCACAAAAAAATTGAAATTCGAACATACGTAAACTGCGAAAATTCAAAATTCGCGATACTTTTTGAACACAACTCGTACATTGGAAAGTGAAAAATATAAAATTATACTTTTCATTCACTAAGAGCTTTAACCCTTGAACTTTTCAGCCGCCCCTCATATCTTTACGCTCAACCTACCTCAATTTTGTAGATTTTTTAATAATTTGTGTATACACGAAGCTCACTAGAGATTTTTTCGATATTCTTTCCAGCTGGAGTCGAAGTAGAGCAATCAGCGTTTTTCCCTAATAATAAGCCACTGAAAATACCATGTGCCTCTTGCCTGTATATCGGCCATATACACAAAATCCTAACTTAATCTAATTTAAAATATTTTACCTTAAATCGCAAATCCCATAACACAGCCCAGCCATATAATGACACTGACTTTTAGTGGACTTTTACCAAAATCCAACTTGAGCTGTTTAGGGACACCATCCTAAATCGTCTGCCAACTTACTCTTAAAGTTTTTTAATGTTTTGCTGCAACAGTTGCAAACGTGCAACATGGTTGTCTAACAAGTTGCCTATGTACAAGCACACAAACTTACATGCATACATATGTACCCATATTTAGTTGTGCCATACAAGAATACATAAATATATATAAAGTTCATACATACTTGCAATTGTGATTAGGTTTGTGCGCCCCAAAGCAATTTAAGCAGTGAATTCACTGCAAACGTCCACTCATCCCGCATAGCAGCGTCGTGCCAATTTGGCTGCTGCACAAACGTGCTCTGTGCCGCATCAACACATTCGATAGAGGCAGAACCCGCGCTAGCAGACAAATACACACACACACACACACATATACAAGTAAAAAAAGACGCTCACCCCCTTGATGTATAACTTTTTGTTAGAGTCACGTATTTTCCAGGTAATTTACGTTAGCGAAAATGTACCACTTTTTGTCCGCTTTTCATATCTTTTCTTCTCCTTATTCACAACTATTTATGTTTTTGTAGTACTTTTTTTTTGTATTTTTTTTTTCAATAACATGGTCAGAATGCATTTCAGCGGTTTTTTACCTTTTTTTGTATATTTTAGTTACACTACAACAATTTTTCGCGTCCTTTTATGTTAGCTGCCGGTTTTACTACGAATGTGTATTAGTAACTACAACTGTGTCCCCATCCGTGTCCGTGCCCATGCTTATGCTCCTTTCTGTCTTATGTTCTATAGCCAGTTGCTAGGAAATATGAAGTTAGTACGTGACTCTGATAGTTTGTTGTACAGTTGGATTACTTGCAATTTTTTTTTTTTCAAAATTCTTGCGTCGCTCAGAGAAATACTTGCTGTGTTTGCGATTTATAGCTCGAGGTTCGTGCTACTGCGTAAAATGAAGCGAAACGATATGGACCAATGTACACAAAAAAAGAAAAAAAACGATATTGGTATGACTAATGCAACAGACACTTGTGCACTTTAAACGTAACTCCAGAAATGTTTGCTACAAGTTTCTAAGCTTTCATACATTTTATTAGTTGCTTCAAATTGAACAACTCCCAAAATATACGCGTAAGTAATGTAATATTTCAAAATTGTCTTCGATTTTAGGCTAAGTGAAAATGGAAATAAGGGTATGTAGCTATGCGCGTTATTAGCCATATATAGTGAGCGTTAAAATAACGTGTTCACCACATTGACTTTTTATTTATTCATTTTGTAATTTCAATTTTTTTTTTTTTTTTGACAATATAGTTCATACTACAACAAAAACCATATAAGGCAAAGTTCCGAGCTTTGTGTACAATTTTTAAAAATGCTGAAAATGTTCTTCAAAACTTCAGCTGCACCGTAATTCGGCCATCCATAAACACCAATTTTGAAAGACTCGCTGGAGAACTTGGTTCGGTATCTCGTGAATAACTTTAGTAATTCCGGCTTCGAATGCCTCACTTAAAGCTGGTTTATCCACAAATAAAAGTCCACCCCCACAAATAAAAGTCCAAACGTGTCCAATCCGCTGGTCCGAAACGAGAGATAAATTGTTCAGCGAAACGACGGCGCAGTAAATCCATATTTTCACGGGCTGTATGGCATGTAGCAGCAATGGCCACTTTATTCGAACGAAGTATTGTTGAGATCACGGGCTTCAATTTTTGGTATCAAAAATTCATTTATCATAGCGAGTTAACGTTCGACATTCACTTTTGAGCCCGAGAAATATGGGCCGAAGATTTCTCCAGCCCATAGGCCACACCAAACGGTTTTTTCTAATGGATGTAATGGCTGTTCTCGAATGGGTTCGGGTTGCTCTTCAGCCAAAATATATGGAAATTTTGCTTATTGACAAAGCCATTAAGCTGAACACCACAAGTTGGCTTAAGCGCGCCATGAACACTTTTCTTAGAGCGATTATTTTCATAATACAGTTGTACGATTTCGTAAAAGTTGTTGAGACGTAAGTCTTTTCATCATGAAATACCAATGAATACTGAAAAAAAAACGTATTTAGCTTGGCCGTAGTCGCGTGTGATCTGTCAAAGAAGACCTATTGGAAAAAGTGCCTCCAATCTGATCACCAATAAATACATACAATAAATTTTCCGAGCTTCAAAATGGAAAAGTTTATTAAATCGCCTTTAAACTTTCTAAAAGGAGATATTGTCTTGCTCTACACTTGAATGTTTAAAATCATCATCGAATAAGCGAAATTTTCACAACAAAATAAACCCCACTTCACACCGAATTAAACTTGAGAGTTTCGTTTATCTTACGCATAATCGAATCGTTACCATTGGTTAATTGAAATTGTTTTGCAAAACAGGTGAAGAACGAATAGGTGCAACAAAGCTATGGTTTACACAAAAGAGTAAAAAATATGCAAAAAGTTTTAGTGATTTCAAAGTTGCAAATTTTTCGCACGCTCATTCGGACTTTGCGCCCCCTTGCGGCTCATTGGATTGTCGTTGGAGGAGCACTGACATGGCGAAAGGAAATCGGAAAGCGCAGAAAAGTGGTTTAATGCGAAAGCGGAAACTTTAGGTGGAAAGTGACTGGACTGTCGGCGTGAACTTCAGCGCGAGTTGGAAACGGAATTTAAGGCAACTACGGCGCATAGATACGACAATGTCAGGGAAGAAATGAAGGTAAAGGCAAAGTGTTTGAGGTGGAGCGATAAAAGAGGAAAATTACAAGAAAAGTTCATATGCCAGCGTTCACGGAATAGCACAAAATGAAATTGGATCAGTTTTGGGGTTGGGCTGTCTCAACGGCGTTAAAATGCGAGAGAAAAGTATTTGTATTATCCATTGACGTTATTGCAAGCATTGACATTCATTCCCTCGGTATTTTCTCCCACTACCATTTCTTTAATGAAACTCTGAACATTTGAAACAAAAAAAAACAATTCTTTTACCTTTCCTGCAAATTTTAAATTTGGCATTTTGCAGCACAAACTTTTGCAATCTACCTGCCTTTCTTCTTCGGAGTTGGCCAAGTGAAAAATACTAAAAATGTTTTGCAATTTTCCCTGTTCAGAGTTGCTTTTATTCGTTTTTCTTCGGTTTTGTCGCTTCATAAGAAACAGCACTTAATGTTGGTTTCGCCGCCCATTGTTAACCCATCTGCTCCTGTGCTTTTGCCACCACCAAATACAGATGCAGCATTTTTCTTTCAGTTTGTTGTGTACATAAGTAGTTTCTTTTTGCAACTCTTGCAGCTGTTTTTTGTTGTACGAGGGTTGCTACTTAAGTTTAGCGATATGGTAATACTAGTGAGAATATACCACGTCTGTCATGGGTATTATGAGGTTTAACATTTTTATGGTACGTGCAAGCATATTTAGAATGTTTTGTCATGTGAGGTATTTTGAAATATTGGTATCGACTAAAAAATGTAACAATCGCAGTGCAATGAGTTTCTGTGACTTTCTAAGCAGCTTAAAGTAGTGAAAGTAAAGAGTGAGAGGATCGCCCCACTTAAAGCTTTGGTGACGAAGGTCTATCTCGACCCAAATGTTTTGCTGGCTTTTAAAATTATTACGAAATTCGTAGTTGCACGTCACTAGGGAACAATTTTTCTGTACGTTATCCAAAATCGTTTGTAGTGCAAAAAAAAACAGATGCCATCGATGGTAATCGTAATGGTTGTACGGGTTAGGTTAAGGACTTTACACACTGCGACTAGATTAATCTAATCTATGCTTAATTTTAATTATTTAGTTTTCCGACGAATCGAACCAGCTTCTTAGGAGGGTTCTTTGTAAGTCTTCATCCTCTAGTAGGTACGAGCTCAGGATCCAGAGTCTCCTGTGACCTAATGCTTCGCAGTATGTGATTAAGTGCTCCATAGGCTTCTCTTCATCACAGCATAACCTGCATAAACTAGTGCTAGATGGTCCTATTGTATTAAAATGTTTATTGCTGGCAAATTGTCCTGTAAGAGCTCCTCAGAGTAATCTGAGTCCTTTTTGTTTAAGGTTAGAGCAGATTTTTCTTAGTTGGTATTAAAGTTCAGGAACTTTTTGAAGTAATTAAGACCATATGAGGCATTCCAGTATTCCCTGATTTTTATTTGAATCCATTTTGTTTTGGTTTTATGCTTTAGGTTGTTCTTGTTAAAGCCGGTTTGGTCGAATAAATTGCTCTTCCGCGCCTTTTTTGGCATAAAAGTTTGCCTTCTCGTTACCTTCGTGCCGCTCATGTCCTGATACCGAAATCAGGGAAACCTGATTGAGAGTCGCTAGTTTGTTGAATGTATTTTGACACTATTTATGGCTTTTAGAACAGATAGACTGTCCGAAAGTATTTTAGTTTTTACTTTTTCGAGCCTAATTTTAGATACGATTTCCATTGTTTCCATTATGGCGAAAAGCTCCGCATGGAAAATTGTGGTATCTGTACTCAGTGCTAAAGATTTGTGTGCTCTAGGCCCCACCATTCCTGCTCCTATTCACTGGAGCGTGAACTGATAGTGAAGTGTTATGTAGCAAGGCGTGAGATTGTGGCATTAGGCATCAGCCGCATTACATACCACAAAATCTGACAATCGCTTACAAAAAGGCTCGCATCAGTTGATCCAAAGAAGTGGCATGATAACCACTAACACTAATATGGCGAAGTATATGATCAATTCTGAATGATACACCACTATTTGTTTGTCTGAAGTTTTCGAAAAAATATGACAAAGTAGTCTCAGAAAATTAATCATTCTCCTTCAGGGAACTGCAAACTTTCATCTACCAGCTCAACCAAACGAATTTTTGAGCATTTAAAATATCGAATCGATTAACCGCCTTACTGGTACAGATTATGTTGAGTTAAATGCGGTGATTGGCACTCTCAATAAATGAGTAGAAACGGAGCTCCCTTGGGCTTAGAGATCCATTGTAAAACCACTCTAATTCCCACCTCTGCACCGTCGCAACATCGTTTAATCTGCCCGATCTGAACATCTGCTCTGCCCGATCCAAGCATATTTTGAAGGCTAATTTGCCTCCACCGATGTATCTTTTTCGTATTTAGCATCACGAGTATTTCGCCATTACCAAGTATTTCGCCGTCATCATTACAGTATTCTTCATTAAAATCTGAGGGTTCTTCAATAAAATCTGTGGGTTCCGAATGAGGTTCAGCAATCGATTGCTCGATTTCAGATTGGGAGGCTTGCTGCAATGGCTCTATTTGTCGAAGCAAAGTTGCAATGAATTGAATATTGGATGCATCATCAGCTATATGTAATCGTAACTTCAAAGCACTGGCTAAAAAGCATTTCACATTTTTCAGGTCGATAGTTCGCAGTGACTCATCGATTGTTTCAGTACGAGCAACAATGTGACTTAAGAGAGATTTTTTTTTAGTTCCATTTAGTAAGCCTTAAAACGTTTTGACACATGGGCTGTAATGTGATGGGCGGTAATGTGATCAGGAGGAAAGCACATCACCGATATTTGGCCGTCGTAGCTTTTAGCTCGCCTTTTTTCACCAATAAGAAGAAGGGCTTCTTCCGGAAGATTTTGCGCACGAAGGAACTCTTTCACCTGCTGATTGAAGCAAGTTTTGAATAAAAGAGAATTTTTTGTTTTGAAAAAGTAAATGAAAGAAATATTCTGTGCAACCATTTTCCAAATAAAGCCATGGTAATTTAAGGACTTTTATTTCCTTTGTGGGCAACAGGCAGTGAATGAACGCAGATTCGCTGATCTCCCAATAATCATTATTTTTTCTTTAAGATTTTCAGCGGCATTTGTATAAGCACGGAATATTATTCTCTCATTACTTATCTTATGCTCCGGAACCGCACAAGAGTTTTAGCGGGTTAGAGTTTCCAAAATAAGCCAGATCCATCGGCGTTGTATAACTGCTCCTTTGTCAAACTTAGCTCCATAATTATTTGGTTAAATTTGTCCAAGAACTGGTTGATGAACACACTTTTATTCGATAATTTTTAGCCATCGTATTCCATGCCTCTTTTTAAAGTTGGCAACCCATCCCTTGCTAGCGGGGAGGCCTGCAGGCTTTTCTTGAATTTTGGCCTGTAATAACTTGGTTTTCGCTTTTAGCATATCACTTCTCGTTGGTAAGTTTTTGGCTTTTTGATCCACAATACAATTGAACAACACCTTTTCTATTTTTGGAAACTCAGAAATACATATTAAGAGTTTTCTTTTACCTAGACCGGATTCAGATCGTGTAACGAACTTTTCATTCATTGTTAATTTTTTTAGTAAAAGTTTTTGTTGCTCTATGCACGTGAAAGTTTTTAGTTAATGCATTAATCGAAACACCCGCATTAAATTTTTTTTTTGGTATGTCAGCGTTTTCTTTAATTGTAAACAGCGTAAATTTTCTCTTTGCCATTATGCGACCACACCATGCAAAAATTAACGCATAACTGTCCTTCGTCAATAAATGAAGTAGCCGGTACTTCAGCTAAATTCATTCAGCTGATTCAATTAAAAAAATGTCATTAACAGAATGACATCTACGGAAGGGCATCTCCCCGACCTTTGTTCTCAAAATCACAACGAAAAAAGAGAAAGACGTAACAAAAAATGTTGTAAGTAACGAGGTAAAAATTTTCCAATGTTTCTTGTCTACGCAATGGAAAAAAAATTTTGTACCAAGTATCGAGCTGTGTAAGAATCAAGTTTTTATTATATGCAAAATTGGCCCTTACATCCTTATGGTTGTTGGGCCGAGCTCTTTCTCAAAGACCTACAGTTTTAAGCCGAATCTGAATAGCAGATGCCCATGCAGCAACCTATTCGGCAACGGTGGACACTATTTTCGATTACAAATATTTATTTTCATTATTTTCTTTCACTTCCATTTTTCTCTATCCCAAAACTTAATCAGCAGTCCTCGTATGCGCCTTATGTTTCAGCAAAGTTTAACATGTGTCCAGTATTCGACTCTTCTGCTGTCACTGTATTGACACAACAACACCTAAATAGATTACATGGCAAACTTGTATACTTTCTATTATAAACACATTTGTCAGCGGCGAGCGAGCACAAAGCGGGCAATAAGGTTGTAAAATGAGATCCCGAACTTCATATGTCGGTTAAGTGAGGGCAAATATTGTATGTATACAAGTGTATGTGCATGTTTTTGTATATATTTTTTACCTTTATCCGCTGTTGTTGCATATTTGTTCGTTGTAAAGTCGGGTTCCCTTGACACTCGCACGTTTAAGTTGTTTTTATTTGCTGTTGCGGATTTGCTTGACACCTTTCGGTTACGTCCTTTGTGGCCTTTTAAGCGGATTTACATATTTCCAGTATTTCGTTCTAAAGTTTTTGGTAAGTTTCTGAGGACTTTGGGGATTGTGGTCAGATTGATTGTGTTTGATGGAGAATGAGTTTATCCGAAAGCTTTGGCTTTACCAACAAATATGCTGAGAGATTGATTCGAAAAGTTGGCTTATGCGGAATTTCATGTTTAAAGCTGCACACGTGTTGATGTCATGATCGAATGTATGTATGCATGTATATGTATATATGTATTAGAATATCCATTGCTTTTTAATAAGTAATTTAATTTTTCTATGTTATAGCCGCAGTAAGCGTCTAAGTGATAATTTTTGCGTTCAATAGAGGCGCCGCAATGGCTTTGAGCTGGGCTTAGGCCAGATAGTAACAAAAAGTTAGCCTTTCGGATTGAGTTGCATGTTAGGCATCACTGTTTCTTTTGCTTTTATATGCCGTCGTTTGTTTTACAGACTGCTTCAATTCGAGTAAGTTTTGGAATTCATTTTAATTATTTTATAATTAAATTATACCCTCACATTTATTTCGTTCAGCGATAACAATTTTTATAATAGTTTTCTGACCAAGTCACGCAGATAAGTTCAGCTCAGAAATTTTGCTGTGAAATTATGAATGAATCATTCTACTTTCAGGGTTTCTGCTTAAGTGCAGTACCGCCCAATGAGTTTTTAACCATTAACACCAGTATCAGTTACTACTTAAGTGCAGCGTCTTCACACGCACACACGCAGAAATATGTGGTAATCGGGCTTTTGATATTGATATTTATATGGAACCTCTGAGTGAACTTTTTTCATCGGAAGTTTTACAATGCGTGTCTGTGCTCCTGCCCAAGTATATAATTTTCCGGTTGTGAGTGCATCGTTCTTCAGAAACGTTCAAATGACGATGGGTGTATTATCAAGGCATTCACTATTGGGCTTGTAAGTACTACTGAGTCGGAATGGCATTTTCTAGATATTTCATGCCTCAGTCAGACATTTTTTGCCTTAAAGAGGGTTTTAAAACTGTGATTCCTATGAGTAGAGAATTTGGATTTATATTTAGAAATGTTTGAGTTATTAAAAGCAAAATACGAAATTTAATAAAGTTTTTAATAATAAATTAACGAATAGTAAAAATTACAATTTACTAAAGAAAGTTAAAGGTTTCCATTGCGTTTGTTGCATCTTCGCACCTAAAATATATGTATACTATATGCATCAATAGAGGCTCTGTGAGAAAATAAGCTCTTCAATAGAAGGTGAAGTCCAAAATAAATAAGACTGCCCTGTCCACTGTCATGCAACCTCTTCAACTTCGTGATGGAAGGGGTGCTCCGAAAAGCAGGTGTTCATCGTGATGACACTATTTTCTACAAATGTGCCCAGCTCCTTGCGTACGCCTATGGCATTGACATTATCGGCCGCTGTAAGAGAGATGTCACCGCTGCGTTTTCTGCTATCGAAAAGAAATCATCACGAGTGGGTCTGGCAGTGAACGAGACGAGGTATATGCTGTCTACAACGCGGAACACACGGCGTGTAGGAACGCACGTTATTGCGGACAACTAAACCTTTGAAGTTGTGCCAGAATTTATTTATCTTGGCACCGCCGTTAACAGCAACAACGATATCAGCCTGGAGATCAAACGGAGAATCATTCTTGCTAATAGGTGTTACTATGGGCTAAGTAAGCAATTGAGTAGTCGAGCCCTCTCTCGCATGACCAAACTGACACTTTACATGACGCTCATCATACCCGTGTTGCTTTATGGCGCCGAGGTATGGGTAGTGTCACAAAGTGATGCAGCCGCTCTTGGGGTGTTCGAGAGAAAAGTTCTTGGTAAGATCTTCGGTCCTGTGCGCGTTGGCGAATACTACCGTTCAAGAATGAAACACGAGCTGTATGAGCTCTACGCCCACATTGACGTAGTTCAACGCCTGCATTGGCTAGGGCATGTCGTGCGTATGGATGAAGAAGCTCCAGCAAAGAAGGTGTTCGAAGGCGAAGTCCAAGGGAGCCGACGCAGAGGAAGACCATTGCTCCGGTGGAAAGACCAGGTAGAGGAAACCCTATGCTCGCTTGGTCTACAGAATTGGAGAAGGCGCGCACGGAGCAGAGGCGCCTGGATAGAGCTAGTGAGGTCGGCCGTAACTCGGTTCGGTTCAGTCGAAGCGGAGTTATTCCGTCTAAAGTGTCAGTATCTTTGTGTCATCAGTACAAAAATGAGTTTCGAACAAAGAGCTAATATCAAATTTTGCTTTTAAATCGGTAAGAAGTTTGCCGAAACATTTGAATTGATGAAAAAAGTTTATGGCGATGATTGTCTATCTCGTGCCAGAGTTCATTAGTGGCTTACACGTTTCAGAGATGGTTTTGGGGACATAAATAACAATGAACATACAGGCCGCCCAAATCAGTAACCACCGAAAACTCCATCGAAATTGTAAATTTATGAAAAATAAACCGAAATCATCGTTCAAATTTATGGAATCGGAGTTGGATATCTCCAAAACATCGATTAATCGCATTTTAACTGATCATTTGGGCTTACGAAAGGTCTGTGCACGTTTCATTCCGCACAAGTTAACTGAGGACCAAAAATTGCTCAGAATTTAACATTCGAAAGACCTCATTAAAGAGGCGAGAAAATACGAGAACTTTCTTTACAACAGTGTAACTGGTGATCACACGTGGTGTTTTCAACATGAACCTGAAACTAAGCGACAAAGTGCCCAATGGAAGGTCTCAGACGAGCCAGAAGTCAAAAATTAAGTCGATGCTCATTTGTTTTTACGATTCCAAGGGAATTGTCCACAAGAAGTTCGGACCAAACCATTAATGCAATTTTCTATCATGTCGTTTTGAAGGGTTTGTTGCATCGAATTCCTCGAATGCGCCCTGAATACCGCGAAGGAGAAAGCTGGCGCTTATTGTATGATAATGCACCATCGGATCGATCCACTCTTGTGACTGATTTTTTGACTATAAATTGCATTTTAACCATCAATCACTCACTGCATAACCCTAATATGGCATTTGACCATGAAAGGAAAACGTTTTGCTTTTGTAGAGGCCATTCAAAGGCTTGTACCGACATCCTGAAGGAAATTCCAGATTTCGGTCAATGACCTGAAACACTCCTTCGAAAAGCTTTTAGATCGCGACAAATAGTGTAGCGAGGCCAGAGGGGACTATTTTGAAGAAATAAACTCGAAGTTCTCAGAACAAAGCTCCTGTTGTTTCTATTTTAGCTCAGTCGTTTTTATTTTGGACTTCATCTTCTAGAACATCTATGTACGTCTATTGAACCCGAAATTTAAAAATAGTAGGAACATTTTTATATACAAGATGACACAAAATGAAGCATCCAATTTTTGTTTTTGAATCAATTTTTACTAAATAAAACAAATGATTTTGAAGGAAGGAAATTTTTATTTTGGCCTTCATGGGCTTCACTTCTTGGCTCTTTGTATCCTGCAGATGTCTATTTCGCAAGTGTCAAATATAAATTATGTACGTCGCTATTTGCAAAAATTATAAATCTTATGCGGGGGTGATTAGTTTTGCGCCACCTATATACATAATTTTTACACGAGATATACATATATACAGGGTTCATGCGGTGGTGGAGTTAATGCATACAAGTATGTGGCTATAACTTCCAGAAACCATTTTGCTCTTTTCCAAATAAGACATTGTGGTCTAAAACTTAACTCAAGAAATGAAGAATGATGAATAATTTTCTTTCCTGTGGTATAAAGCTCGAAAATTAAGGAATTTTTTTACAATCAAAAAAATGGAAAGCGATATTTACATTTTTTAGGCTTTTTATTTAACTTCTTTTACATATAAAAATGAAATTTTGTGGGATGTATTTTGCTTCACTTTCATAACCTTCTGTACATAGGTAGTTGCCAATAGAATGATTGTAATATTTACTATTTCAAGCACCCCACGCGTTTAACTCTAATTTGAATTACTCTATTTGTATCTTAATTTTTGTTATAATTCTGTTCTGAGGTAGTTGACTACTTTGTCATTAAAATTTATTTTCTACTTTTTAGTTCGATTAGCAATAAAAGCGTGTTTTTTTAGTTTTTTTAAACTATTTTTTATTTATTTTGACAACACCAGTCCGAAAAAAGTCGTTTCGAGAAAAACGAGTTTAAAGTTTGAGGTACTATAGCACTGCTCTCTACCTAGTTAATGGGCTGTAGAAGCTATAATTTCCGCATGAAAATTGCACAGTATATTCTTAAGATACTATACTTTCGAAATATCGAAAAAACAAAAAATCGATTTTTTGAAATTTCTAGACCACTGGCCACCCTTAAGAGCACACGTTTACTCGTTCACAAGGTTCACCGTGAAACATCAGGCAACCAAGGAGAATCCGTTGCAAAACGCAAAAACAAAAACCACGAGGAACATTTTAACTCTGAATTTCGAGGAAGCTTAATGTTTCTGAGGGAGGGTCTTCTCCGACGAGTTGTCCACGAAGATATCCGGTGTAAATCAAATCTTGAAGATAGTGTCCCAGTTCCGCTTCTATTTATTATCTTCATTAACGATATTCACTCCTGTTTTTCAATAGATCAGTTGATCTGAAAATCTATTATGAAATTGAAAGTCCCGAAGATTCATCTACTCTCTAGCTTGAGTTGAATAACTTATACTCGTATAGTTGGTGTTTACGTAATCGTTCGTATGCGAATGTTTTTAAAAATGTTTCAACAGCCTACTACATCTCAAGCTCGCTGCTAAGGACAATTAGTGAATTAAAAGATCTGGGTCTTTATTTTGACTCCAAGCTCGATTTCGCCACCCTTATAAACTATATTATTTCTAAATCGTTCACAATATTAGCCTTTATTTCGAAATAGTTCTTCGTTGTCTGATCCCTATAATATCAAACTGTTGTATTCATCTCTAGCTCGGTCGAGGTTAGAATACGCGATACTCGCTTGAAGACCGTTTCAGGTAGTCTACATAAGAATATTGATAGAGTAGAGTCTGTTCAGAGAGATTTTGTGCGCTTTAAATCTAATAACCTCAGAGTCCAGGCGTGTTCTGTTGTCAATGTGTTTTGTCTTTGATATTTGTGTGGCCTCAATAGATTGCCCACATCTGCTCAATAAAATTCATTTTAATGTTCCCACACGCATTTTCCGTTGTAAAGAATTAATTTTTGTGGGTATTGCTAAAATTGTTTATGGAATGAATACCCCTTGTAGAAGTACGCTACCTCAATTCAATGCTTAATCTTCTCCGTTAGTCTTTGATTTCTCTTACTCTAAGTTTACTTTTTAGAAGTTACTTTTAAGAGACTCCTGTCGTGTGGTCTTTGTTTTTGTATCTATTTATCTAATAGTTTGTAAGCACCTTTTTTGTTGATTAAATAAATAAATTTAAAAAAATAAAGAAATAAATAAAAAATTGGAAAGTACTGAAAATGTCCATGACTAAATAAAACCGAACTTATTGCCGTTTCAATCTTCCAGCACTTTTAAATTTTCCATTTTTTTGTTTTTGCTTAAAAAATTCATTTACAATCTAAAGAATATCTTTTCAATGTTTGAAGCTTAATGGAGAGTTTAAAAAGTTCCTATAAAGTCAGTGAAGTGATCAGCGTCGAACGAAAACCTTAATCGCATTTTTCTCGAACAACGTTTTTTTACGCGCTGTCGAATATGATTCAAAAGGTAATCAAGATATCAACTTACAATTTTACAGGAATATTCTCTAATATATTGCCCTTTGAATGTATTTCAAATTTTATATTAATTATCACTAAAAACATTGTTTTGTTTATAAAAAAAGTGTATTTTTTTTCTTTTTCTTTTAGTTTCGTTAAAAATAGGTAAGTCCAAAGCGGAATAACTTATTTTAATCAACAATTTTTGTTTCTTTGATTTCAGTTGATTACAAGAGACTGTACATTCCACGGCGCAAATGAAACGAGCCACTTTTGAGCAGCTGTAGCGCCACCACTTTTTTTTTTGTTTCAAAAAAATATTTGTGTATTCATTTAAGCATGAATATTAGTAAGTAGTTTATTTTAAGGGGTTAGAGGTAGTCAGAAAAGTGTAATATTTTAAAAATATTTTGTCAAAGTTTGAAGTGAATCCGACAAATATTTGTCGAGTTATTCAACAATTAACAAAAGATTTGTGATGATCACCGCAAGGGGCTTCTGGAGAAACGGACACCAAACAAACAGCGATAACTTTTACAATTCTTAATTCTTTTTTTTAAATTTTGCTAAAGTCAAGTTAAAACATGATATATTAATGCTATGTTTTTATTTTTGTAAAATAAAACAATTGACTAGCAACAAAAAATTATTGAAAATCATCATTTTTTCAGGTCTCTAACTACCCCTAACCCCTTAAGATAATAAATTTTCTCAGTTTTTCATAAAAAATTATTGAAAAACTCATTGTCTGGAGAAGCTGCCCCCGTTAACTATTCAGACCTTAATCGTCTGAAATTTTTGAGTCATAACAAATTTTCACTTATCTTTTAGGTTTTAAAAGGAAACTCTTGATTGTGTTTCTGTTGTTCATTTCATTTCATACCACGTATGCTAATTGTTTTATGGAGAAAATGTGCGGGGTGATCATAAAAAAGTGTTTAGTTAAACTTAAGCGTGAAATCAATAAACATCCTCAGAACACCATTTCTTCTCTGAAGGCTGCAATTGGTACCGTTACTATATCAATATGAATAAGGAGCTTTTGATTCGGGCATGCAAACGTTTCCGAACTCCGGTCGGGTAAGTTATTGCAGCTAATGGAAATTGTATGGACTGATTCTGAAATAAAATATGTAAGTGTTGTGTAAAAAATTCGTGAAATTTCATTAAATTTTGTTCAAAATAAAAGCTTATTAATTTTACTTTACTAATTAAGTTATCTTTAAATATGCGTACGGTAGATAGTAGGAATATTTCGATTTCGAGTATCCTTTTCTTTTAAATGGAAAGGAGATATCAAGGGTCCGATTTGTTTTCTGTTTTTATCTAAAGTGTATGTAAATTAATAGGAATTGTGAACGAAATTTGAACCAAGCCCTGCCAATTCAAAAAGCGTAGGAATTTATATCAGAAAAAGGGGCGATCGTACCAGGAGCGAATTGTAATGGATAAAATGGTTAAAATTGTTAAATGGTTTGTTTAAGCCCGCAATCCGCTTGTGGGTTACTTCTTTAATATAAATATTTTTAGATAACTGAAGAGGAGTATGAGTTCTCTACTTAATTTACTGAATAGTTACCATAAATAATTGTTTTTTCTTTAACGATGTGAAAGAGGAGGCACTTAGTGAAAAATCATAAATTCTCAACTTATCACTCAGCCATCCGTTAAGAGATATGCGGTGTTTCAAGGCTACCTGAGGTATATTTTCACCGCCTGGTTAACTGTGGAAATGTAAGCATTAATTCCTGGCTTCTCATTGGAGGCTCACGGGTTGTGGGCGGGAGAGTCCGCCATTCCATGATACCGTAACTGGTATTTGACTACTTCTTTAAAGTTTCCAGTCATAATGCTGCTGGCGGCAAGTTTACCATAGCCTGAAGCTGTACTGATAAGAAGTTGAGTGTTGCATATAACGCTTTCGACGGCGTAGTATTTTATCTAGTTAAAATATTTAAATCGCATGTGGGTAGCCCAGACGCAGCCCTAGCAGTAGGAGATCCAGTAAGCTATCTAACGCATGGAGGCGACTAGTGGAGGCCGAAGCGTTATATAAATCGAACTTTAAATTGTTTATTGAGGCCATTTGTTCTAGGAAAGTTTATATATATAAAATATTTAACTGAAA
>JAYXIM010004149.1:0-51215 GCA_037575425.1 Anastrepha fraterculus | reverse complement strand
CAGGCTTATTACAAAATGTCTATTACAAAGAAACGTAAAGGTCCAGCTCCATCTGGTCACACTAAAGATCACAAGATCTATGTATGTGATGGCTTTCAGCCAGCCAGGTCAACCTAACCTAAGTACTACATATCACAAAATTTGTGAATTTTTTGGTGGTATTTCCACGTCGTCCATCGTCGGAATGAGTTGACAATTCAAATATTTATGGAAAAATTTCAGGAAACTGGTTCTGTCGAGGATAGAAAAAGGACTGACAGACCCAAAACTGTATTAAAAAACACCTAGGTTTGAAAGACCCTTCGCAACTCTTTGCCTTCTAAGCCCATTTTGGTGAGAAAAACATTCTTTGTCTTTATTTGCCTGTTGAACTTAAGGGGTAAGGAAGGGGTAGTCAGAATTAAAAAAAAAATTGGAATTTTTTTCGGACTTTCTTAAAGAATAAATAATTTTCTTAAAAATGTTGTGTGAAAATTTGAATTCAATCTGTCAAATACTTTTCGAGTTATTCAACAATTAACAAAGGGCGCTCGGGCGCTCACGAGCGTTCAAACAAAACTTTAAGTGCGTTTTTCTCAAAACTATGTTTTTTGAACTGGTGATCACTGTAACTTAAAAACCGCTTGGTAGATTTCAATAAAATTTGTACTGCTTTTGAAAAACATAAAAAACTCATGCCTGCTTGCAGGATTTTTTTTTTCAAAAATTTCGATTTTTTTAAGCATTTAATTGTCGGTTTTTTTCTCGAAAATCTGAAAAATATTTCCTGAGGCCGCCATATTGTTAATTTTGAAAAAAAGCTTCGATCAGGCACAAGATTACCTATTAATAAAACTAGTTCCTCTTGCCCGATTTATTTTAGCTGAATCTCCAAGGACTTGTGATGATCACCGCAAGGGACATCTAGAGAAACGGGCTCCACACAAACAGCGATAACTTTTACAATTATTAATTTTGTTTTTTGAAATTTTGCTAAAGTCAAGCCGAATGTATTAATGCTACGTTTTTATATTTGTAAAATAAAGCAACTGACTAGCAAAAAAACAAAAAATATTGAAAATCATCATTTTATCGGGCCTCTGACTACCCCTAACCCCTTAAGAATTTTCAAATTGATATTTTATAGTCTTGAGAGATTTATTTCACGGATTTTCGTCTAGTTCCAACCTCTTCAACGTACACACATTGATGTTTCTCACCAATCGCTCGAAATGAGTATTAGGTATCGAAAATATGGATATGTATTTTCCTTCGGTGTATCAAAAATTATTCACTTCTTGTATAAATAGCCTATGTAACGGTACCTTTTGAAAGCTGGCATCTCTTTGAACTGCCATTTCAGTGTTTTTTGTGCGAAATTTCAAATCAGTTGCTAAAACATAATTAATTATGTGTCTAACGAACTGTTCAATGAAGTCAAAAACATTTAGAAAATCCATAGAAATCATAAGGACTTTAATTTAAAAAAATTTAAAAAAAATCAGCGATGTAAGTTTTGCCTCTGATATCCTAAACGAATATCTCTGTGAACTTTGGCCAAACTATATGGAAACCAACCAGAGCGGCTTAAAAAAAGGCAGCATAAAACTGCAGACTCCACCATTGGAAGAAAAACACCAAGACGCACACCACAAATTGGAGTAGGAGCTCGGCCAAATAACCAGCAAAGGATTTAAATCTACCTCCAAGCAATTCTATGCCTAAATTTTACACCTCTCACGAAACATGATGAAGCAATTTTCCATTACGATAAACACTCAAATCCGGACTCACGTAAAAAAACAAAAAAAGTTTCAATACAAAAAATATTAAATTCTTTTTGGCTGTATTGTCATTAATTATGTTAATGCCATATTCATTATCTCTCGTTCATATGTCGATTATTAAGACTATCTTTTGTAATCAGCAAAACAATAATCGCCAATTTCCAGAGCGAATAGATCAATAAATAGTTTTTTATATTAACTTTTATAGTAGTTGTTGCAGTTCAAGCACCGGCTTACATTTATAGTAACAGTACTTTTGTATTGTTAAGTGTTTAAGCAACGCTTAATAGCCACTTACATAAATTGAATGAGTTTCTATGACGCAAAATGAGTTTTCAAAATTAAGCATTATCATTTGCGAATGTGTGTCCATATGTATGTATGTACGAGTATATGTAAGGCGCTCCACAGTGAACAATGTTTTTTTTAAATATGTATAAGTACTTGTCGCCGGATAGGTTTCACTAATTTAGCACTAGTTTCTCTAATTGAAGCAAATCTATGAAATACGACTGAAGTGAATCCACTATCGGGTTTGTGTCCACGATATGAAGATGAGCTTGTAAAGATGAAGATGAGTTTGTTTGCAAAGTAGCATCGGTTTGCGGCAAGTATTCTTTAACCAATTTCAGCCGTTATGTTGTTTTTATGGCCAATTTTGACACCTAGATATTTGAATACCTGAAGAATTTCGAAAATGTGGGAACCTATTTTAAGTCTCTGGTCGATGTTCTTCATTCCTTGTCCTGGTGGTGATGGCACCATTGCTTCGTCTTGTCTGCGTTAAGTGATAATCTCTTTTTTCTTGCCGTTTTATCAATTTTTATAAAGGCTTCTTTAAGGTCACCAAGGGATGTTCCGATAATGTCCAAATCATCTGCATATGCTGGGATTTGTACCGATTTAAAGATTTCAGTTCCGTCTGTGGTTACGCCAGCTACGCTCTTTACTTTTTCAAGGGCGAGATAAAACAGCAGACATGAAAGACCATCCCTTATCGCACGCCGTTTCTTGATATGGATTCCGATGATAGCAAATTTCCAATTTTGACGACGTTTCTGAAATTTATAGTGTTGATTTTGTAAAAATTGAAATTAAAAAAAAAAAGCCGAGCCAAGAAGCACAGATAGATTGGTAACCCCTAAAAAACTCAAGCTAAAATTTTATTGTATTCAAAGCTCTGGAAAGTAAAAGGGTAGACAGTAAAGTAGGAAAGGAGAAAAGTAATAGAAAGAAAGAGATAGGATAGAAAAGATACAGATACCGAGATAGCTAGTCCTGTAAGAATTTTCCAGATTCTTTGGCAAAGCTGAAAATATCCTCCAGTTTAAGAGAGCGAATATTACACAATCTCATGACACCGAAACCCAAAGCTACGGCTCCAGCATAGGCAGAATACTCACAGAGAAAATGGTCAGTGTTATCCGCCTCCCTAAGCAAGACATGCAAATTGGGTCCTCAATGATTCCAATGGGGGTCATATGTTGACCCCATAAGTTGTGCTCTGTAATAATATCAACCATAAACAGAACGTGTTTTCATCCAAATTTTAGATGAAAGTTTGACAGTTTTCTGTTTAGACTTGTCACAAAACACTTTCCAATTCCGCAAAGTTCTAGACTTTACCATCGCGCTTTATGTAAATTGCATACAAAATCGCTGATCTAATTCATGATTTCTACACAACTAATTCCGATAAGTGGCTCTGTGGTGTAACCGCTGGTCACTGTTGGTCACCGCTGATCCGCAGTTAGCCAATTCATCGGCAATTTTTCAATTTCATCGGTTAATTTTGTTAGTCGAAAAAGTTTGTGTGGTATTCCAAATTCGTGCATAGCAGCGACGATAGGGGTTCGTGGAATACTATCATTTGCAGCTTTGAAGTCTATAAAGAATTGAAATGTGGCTATTCGGTTTTCTTGGTTTTTTTCAAGGATTCAACTTAGAGTAAAAATTTACAATAAATACAAATACACCCCAAATACAACAAAAATTAGACCCTGGATGGAAAGATGATGGAAAGGCCCTTATAAAATGAGTCATAAAAATTTAGTTTGAGTAACTTTTTTACTAAATAAAAAAATGGTTTTGAGTGATGGAAATTTGTATTTAACTGTTACCCGCTCCATTGCTTGTCTGTTATTTTCCTGCGGCTGTCTAGTTGACAAGTGTCAAAAATGATTGACGTATGATGCCATTTGCAAAAATTATAAATCTTCCGTTAGAGCGATTAATTTTGCGCCACTTTGGTCATTATAATGTATTTAAGAATTTTTCTTATTCTGTTGTTGTGTATACAAATATGAGTCATTGAAATCTTTTTGTTAGTTATTTGGTTTTATTTCTCCATTGTTGCTTTTGTCAACTAAATTATTACAAATACATGCATACATATAAGCATTTGTATGTATAAAAGAATGCGAATATGTAACTTAATTAATTATTGGTTGGATTTCGCAAAGTCTCTGTGCATTACAGCAGGTTTTAGTGTCTAATCAGTTGGATTTTTTTCAATAAAATTCTAAAAAAGGCAGTGGACTTATCTGCTGTATTTACATATATTAATTAATACAAATTATTGTGTAAATGTAAAAATAATTGAAGCGAATTTCGCAACTAGTTTGTTTTTCTGGACAAAACTTTAAAATTCAAAAAAAAAGAAAAATACACCTCCTCAGAAAACCAACTGCACAAATGGTTCCAATGCTTTGAAAAGAAAAAAGAAGCCACCAACTTCGCCTGCTGTGAAGGAATTGTCGCTTACATCTGTTTTCGTTCTGTGTTCCACATTCATTAATTGCAAGAGTTGAATCATTATTTTTTAAATAATTTAATATTTATTTAAACTCACGAAAAGAGTCTACGTCTCCATATGCAAGTAGCCTCTTGACAACACCGCGCACCAATTGTGGTCAATATGCATTATGGGGCAACGTCCGTTGAGGGTGGGCTCGTCTAAGGATGCAGTGGTGCTTTCAGACTGCAGGCGCATACATGCGTTTTCCGTTCATACTCTACAATCAGACCAGAGCGCGCTGATCTTTAATAACGGATTTTGCAGACCTCAATATATCCTCTAGCTTCTCTTAAGCTCTGAATGGCATAGAGGAATCACCTATCTAAGTTAGTTGGTCCTGAAAGTATCCCTTTTTAATGCGTTACGTATCGTTGATGTCAAAAGTAAGGGATCTCCCTTTATTTTTATTAAAAAAAAATGTTTTTCTAAATTAAATTTGAAGTTCGTTTGCTTACGATTCGCAAGATTTATAACTTTTGCAAATGCCGTCGTACGTCAATCATTTGTGACACTTGTGAACTAGACAGCTGCCGTATACTAAATGAAAGGCAATGGATTGCGTAATGATAAAAGTAAATATAGGTTGGCCAAAAAGTCTTGCGGTATTTTTATTGAATTTTCAATTGTTCATAAAATTGGTTATAATAATGCGATTTAAGTCAAATATGTGCCGTTTTGTTCGATGACGAGTTCCCAACGAGATGCCAACTTCATAATGCCCCTCTTATAGAAGCTCGCTTCCCTATTGTCAAAAAACTCGGAGAGCCAATTTTCACAGGACTCTCTTGTGGACAACTTCCGACTACCAAGCTCGTTCGCCATAGACAGAAATAGGTGGTAATCACTTGGTGCGAGATCCGGACTATACGGTGGATGCAAAAGAACCTCCCATCCGAGCTCCCGGAGCTTCTAGTAAAAAAGTTATTCAAAAACAAAATTGAATGAATAATGTTGCGCCACCTTGTATTATAAATACTTTTTATTTATTTACTTAATTGAGCATACTTTAATTTCTTAAAGACTAATAAAATCAATTTTTTTATTTAGTAAGAAAGTTATTAAAAAAGTGTATGATTAATTTGACGCTACCATGTATTACAAATTTTTTTCACATATTTGCGTAATTGAACATACTGAAGTGTCTTAAAGACTAATAAAATCATTTTTTTATTAAGTAAGAAAGTTATTAAAATAGTGTATGATTAATTTTGCGCCACCTTGTAGTACACGTTTTTTATTTATTTACTTCATTAAGCATACTGAAGTTTCTTAAAGACTAATAAAATCATTTGTTTTATTTAGTAAGAAAGTTATTAAAAAGTGTATGATTAATTTTGCGCCACCTTGTATTATAAGTTTTTTTATTTATTTGCTTAATTGTTTATACGGAAGTTTTTTACAGACTAATAAAATCTTGTTTTTTTTTTTGTATTAAAAACCAAATTGGATGATTAATTTTGTGCCACCTTGTATTATACTTTTTTTATTTATTTACTTAATTGTTTATACTGAAGTTTTTTACAGACTAATAAAATCTTTTTTTTATTTAGTATAAAAGTTATTCAAAAACAAAATTGGATGATTAATTTTGCGCCACCTTGTATTGTAAGTTTTTTATTTATTTACTTAATTGAGTATACTGAGGTTTCTTACGGACTAATAAAATCATTTCTTTTTTATTTAGTAAAAAAGTTATTTAAAAACGGAATTGGATGTTTAAATTTGCGCCACCTTGTATTATAAGTTTTTTACTTATTTACTTAATTGAGCATACCGAAGTTTCTTACGGACTAATAATATAATTTTTTTGGTTTACTAAGAAAATTATTTAAAAACGGAATTGGATGATTAAATTTGCGCCATCTTGTATAACTTACTATTAACGGTGTAGGCATACATACTCCTCCTGTACAGCATACTAATTCCATTTGGCAGAGAAATTGTAAAAACAATTGTCAGTCTATTTATATTTTCTTTAGTAATCTTTTAATAGATTCTTTGAAAGAAAGGAGTGACCTTGGTGTATATAAATGTATATACTATATGTATGTACAGCAAAACGTGTTTTATATGGCCATGTATAGTATGTATGTTTGTATTATTTTTTTTCTTCAGATCTGCTGTCTCAGGGTAATTACTTATAAATTTAGTGAATCAGTTCACCAATTCATTCATTATTCATTAGGACTAATAAATTCAAGTGCTGCCTGTAGGCACATAGACACATACTTATTTATATAACTGTATAATACATATGAAGGTATATTAGTGTTGGGCCGTATCGATACTTAAAGTAAGAAGTACTCGATACTTAAAAGAATCGGCTGTACCCGATTTTAAAAGTGTCGATATTGAGTACACAAAGTACTCGTAAAAGCTCCAGTCATATAAGCTCCCGGCCTGGTGTGATAAAAATCAGCTTAAGCTGTTAATAAATGCTTTCAGCTTAATAAATACTTTCAGATAGCGTTTTTTTAGTCTAGTCAGTTACTTGGTACCTCGTATTTAATTAGTGAATCTCGTCTCACGTCTTAGGAATGCAGTTTCAGATCCGGGTGCAATTTTTGTTTCTATTTCTGAGTCATTTAAATGATATGTAATTTTTATGCTATTTTCTTCACTTACCTTTATTTGACGATTTGGTTAAGAATTTATTGAATCATATATTCTGAAGTTATTATTTACATACCTCACTTCCACGTCCTAAGTTGGAATATGGTGTGCTGTCTCTATATTGAGGCCGCACCACCTTTGCCCTGTTAATAAGCTTGAACGAATTCGAAAGCATTTTCTGCGCTTCACTTTGTGATCCCTTAATTTTTGTTGATCCGATTCTTGCGCGTCCCACAGGATGTGCCTTAATAAACTTGAAGCCGTTGCAAAATAGAAGAATTATTATTTCTTTCTTTGATATCAGCAGTGGTGTAATTTACTGCTCTGCCAAAAAAAAACACTGCAGAGTAATGACTTATGCAATGAGACAACTGTAGATGCAAATAAATTCAAAGATTACTTTAAAGAGCGCTTAAACCCAATACAGACGGCAAAAGACATACTGGGATGAAAGTTCGATAGTTAAGTTAAACGAATTACGAAAGAGGAAGTTATAGCCATGCTGAATAAGGCAAAGCCGAACAAGACGCCAGGACTGGATAGAACCCCATACGAATTCTTAAAATGTGCAAGTCATCATCTTCTAGAGCAGTTAGTTACACTTTTCATAGAATTTATTAAAATGGTATTATAGGTGAAAGTTTTATAACAAATTTATTGCTTCCCATTTTTATAAAAGGGAACAATAGAGAAGTAAGGAACTACCAAGGAATTTGTTTATGAATTGTGTAGCTAAAATCTGAATGGGTGTTTTAATTACAATATTGATTGACTAGGTAGAAGAAAATCGAATTTCACAATAATTTCTAGCAGGATTTTTAAAGAATTACTCGACGGTTGATAATATACAATCTGGCGTCAATAGCTCACTTAAAGTTGAATGAGAGGAGTATGGGTTTTTTTTTTGTTGACTCTAAAACCTCTTTGACAAGGTACCTGGGAAACTGCTAAATCACAAATTACACGCAATGAGAATTTGAGCAAAATTTGCTAACTTTATTGAGAAAATATATCAGAAATCTTAACTATTTGTTCGGGCAATAATATGTCTGAACAATTTGAAACAACTTGTGGGATTAAACAAGGTTGTGTATTGCCACCAATGCTTTTCGCCTTATGCGTCAATGACTTGCGTGAAGAATTAGGAGGAGCCTGGTTAATTGATAATTACAATATAAGGCTTTTACTTTATGCGGTTGATATAATCAGATATATATTATGAAAAATGATAAAAAATTTAGGAAGGAATTGGGAAAATGGAATACGGAGGTGGATCTTGCAAAACCGGCGATATTGGTTTTTAGAAAAGGCGGAAAGCTAGGAAAAGAAGAAAAATGGCAGTACATCGGGGAAAAAAGTAATAATCGTAAATTAGTATTGGTATTTAGGAGTGTTATTTAAACATAAAAATAACTTTAAAAAACATTTCGAAAATAAAAAAGTGGCGATAGCAAGCATAAATAGCTTATAGAAAATTTTTTTTGGGAAAAAGAAAATATATCTAAGCGCTAAGTGAAAGATGTTACAGGCTGAACATCATCACTGTGAAAGATATTGAAGACCTGCAGTCATCCACAATCAACTCTTTTTAAAAAGAAAGTGTTACCAACTTGAGAATAAAGTACTTTCTACCTTTAAAAATACCCGATACTTAAAAGAATCGATACCGAAGTACTCGATTCTCAAAAGCTCCACTACCTTCCATCACTAATGTAGAAAAAAGTAAATCAAATTTTCTGTGAGTTTAAAAATATTTTCATTCAAGCTACTCGTCAGCAATTTAAAGGTAGCAAATTCCTTACATGATCTATTGCTTTAGTAAATGTGTTTTCCTCTTTTTTTTCCTTTTGGCCTTCAATCGAGCGTAACGCCAAATAAGCGCACAAAGAACTCAAGCCATTGCCCCCTCGCCTTCCTGCCCCCAAACACTTGAATTGAAACAATTATAGAATTTACGTAATATGGCAAAAATAAGTTGAGCAATTCAAAAGGCAGCACAAAGCAAAAGTACGTATAAAGGCGATGAACAGAGGTAAGAGGACACAAGAGCGGAGCAGCACGACAATGCAATTTTGCGCTAAAATAAAAATAAAACAATAAGCAACGTAGAGCATCGATTTAATTTGCTTCAATAGCTAGAAAAATAGCTGCATATAATTCGAATATTATGCCCGTCAAAGGAGCTGAAGGAAATAATAGAATATGCCATTATTGCATATATAGAATGCAAATAGTAAAAAAGTGTGGGACAAAGTGCACGAAATAGAAGCAGAGGCAGATATACTAAAAATCGCTCGGTAAGACGGTGGGTTTTTCCATCAAAGAATTTTTATTTGAGCTCTACAAAAGCAATTAAAACCAATGGCACAGCCAGGCAAAAGCTACAGGTAGAGTACGTATTATAAGAAATATTGGAAAAATTTATAAATCTTATATAAGAATCATAATAATAATGTATTCGATATTCTCATGCCGTTGACAAGAACATATAAAACGAATCTTGATAACGATTAGCATCTGGGCGCAGTGCCTGAATGAATACTGCAGGAGCCTTTTTATCGCTTAAGGGCTTGGATTAAAAGTTAATCGATTTATAAGAGGTGAGGTGGGAGAAAATGTTATAAAAAACCGTCATGTTTCGGCTAGATAAACGCTCGATTGCGGAATCGGTGTGTGAGTTGAGGACACTCTTCATATTTTCATGTAGGAAGCTGCAGGATCGAGAGCTTCTGGTTAATATTGTTGGTCAAAGTGTTCCAGAAAATATATAGTTGTCGGATATGTAGAAATATGTGTACATACATATATACAAAATAAATAATAGGATTGCCCACAAAAAATGGGAGTTGCGGCATGAAAAATATGCAAGGTTAAATATTCAATAAAAGAACATTTCTATTTAAAAAATGTTGGCACAAAATAAATCTCATTCTTGCATTTATCTTTCAGGAGTTCAAATATTTCAATCAAACGTAAACAAAAATTAAAATTTCAATTTAAGTAAAACAAATTAAAAGTTACATAAAAAATGGACTTATTTTCGTAAAAAAAAATCACTAATATTCCGTTGAATACTCTCGAATTTTCAGCACTGCATCCTGACAACGGGATTTCTTTCCAAGCTTCTTTTACTACCTTCCATACATCTCTAGAATTGGTTGGTTTCTGTTCGGCAACACTTTTTTGATATCGGTTCAGAAGCTTTCTATGAGGTTGACTGCAGGAGACTGAGCAGGCCAACTCATAAGCTCAACACCGTTGCTCCTAAACCATTCTTTGACGGCATTGAGGCTTGTTTGGGATCCATATCCTGCTGGTATACCCATTTTAGTGGCATATTCCATGTAGCTTATGGGAACATTACCTCTAATATTTCCACATACATATGGCTTGTGGTCCATGATGCGTTCAATCAAATGATTTCGGCCGAATCCACTGTATGAAAACTTGCCCCGTATTATTAACTTACAGCCGCCATGTTTGACTGTTAGTCGCGAATTATACCTATTTCTGGGGCTTGCACTTCAAAACAACTCGATTCTGTTTTCATTTGACCACAATATATATCATATTTCGTTACTTACTCACGGGTCAGGACAACAACTCTATAAAGACTTTCATGTATTTTTGTTAGTAGCTGTACTTTGTGGATTTCTTGCGAATAATTTGTGGTGCACTAAACGTCTACGCACAGTTTCGGCGCTTATTGGCAAGCTAAGGTCGTCGGGGATGACCCTAGTTGATGCAAATGGATTATATTATATAATATAATAATATATTGGATGCTTTCCATTTCAATTTAACCAGGCTATTCGGGTCATGTTCTTCGATTTCGATGTAACTCAAATATCTTGCTCTCTGGTCAAAATAATGAGACACGTATTTTTTTGTTCGCCCGAAACATTTTTTTTCACGATTTTGTTTTTCGACTCAAAATCGATTTTTTCTAATTATATAAGAACTTTTTTTTTTAAATGCTCATAACTTAGTCAAAAATGAACCGATTTTAATGATTCTCGGTTCAAAATGATCGTCATTACTTGCACGAGCGACTTCATGTGGAAACAATTACAAAAACGTAGTTGAACATTTTTTATTTTGCAAAAAAAAAATCAAATTTTTTTCGAAATTCAATATTTCAAAAAGTGTATCTTTGTTTTTTTTTTTAACTTTTTCCAAATTAAGAGAACACCTCAAACTTCAATTGAGCTGAATGCCCAGTAGCTAAAATGAGTTGTTTTTGAGTAATGAATTTTTGAGTAAAAAACCCGTTTCGCATTTTTGTTTTTTGAAAAAAAAAATGAACATTTCGCCAACACCATCAGCATTCATACAGCCCCAGATAATAATGCTGCCTCTCCATGCTTAACAGAGGGCACCACGAAATCTGGAAATACTCGGCAACCCGTCGCTCACGAACGTCACACCAGGTGTTCCAAATACCTGTAGAAAAAGAAAAAAAAATGCTGTAGTTGCCGATATTTTGAAATTATGTAAACTAAGTCTCCTTCGAAGTTCGATTGATCAGATCAAAAAACATTCGCTTTTTCTGATTTTATTCTAAAAGTCACAGCTTCTTTCGGGCTTTGCAGCATTTTGAGCCTGCCTTCTTCTAGCTGTTCGAGCACTGACGGATTTTCTAATTTCATTCGACAGGGTAGCTACAAGGGCAGAAGAGACATTTTTTACGATCCTTGTGAGCCTCGCGTACAAGTTTTCGGTCTTCCCTTACACTAGTAAGGCGTAATGGGGCCCCTAATACTTTTGGCCAAGCCGTACAGCTACGAGGCGTATGAGTCTCAAGTAAATTTGAAAACGAACTCTTTTCCTCTTTCAGGGAATATTCTCTGGTGTAAAATTTTCATTCAAGTGCGAATCCAGCGAATCTTGCAAAGTTTTAAAGTGTATGCCAGCATGCACTTACTTTTGCTAAAAACGGAATAAACAAATCTTTGAATAAACAAATCCAAAGTAGTTGTGTTTGTAAACAATAACGAAAAAAGACGCATTGCAAGCGTTGGAATTGGCGGCATCCGAAAAGAAACCATGGCACGCCTGAAGGCCATTTGGCAAGCCAAGGTGACAGTCATGGCGTTTGTGCGGGCACTTGGGGAACGGGAATGGAAAAATCAGCTAGCGCATACACACGCATGCACACATACAGTGCATTGGGTTGGGTATTTACCCAGCAGACCTTTTTGTTTGATATCAACTTATAACATCGCACAGCTTTCTCAAATCTCGAACGTTAAATCACGGCAATTTTCCAACAAGCGGCGTATAGTGTTCCCAATTTAAAAGGCACTTCTTTTTTAGCTGGAGATTTTCTTAAAGTGTTTTCTTTTCTCGCAATAATGTCACATTCATTTCACCTTGCGTCGGAGTTGTATAATTTTCGGTGTATTTTTCCAAACTGTTTTACTCTGACTAGGCGAATGTGCGGCAATTTTAGCTATACAAAAAGTGAAGGTGAGCGTTGCTCAGCTGATTTTTATTTACCTGTCTGTATAAGTTTTCCCCGGAAGTTGTATGGAAACTTTAATTCTTACAAAAAGTTTAAGTAAATCGCTCTTTTTTATTATTCAAGGTGGCACAAAATTAATCATCCAATTTAGTTTTTGAATAATTTTTTTACTAAATAAAAAAAAAGTTATTTTGAGAGATTAACATTAGTATTGTTTGTTGATAATTATAAATAAATAAAAATTAAGTAAATAAATAAGAAAAATTATAATGTAAGGTGGCACAAAATTAACCATCCAATTTTGTTTTTGAATAATTTTTTTACTAAATAAAAAAAAAGTTATTTTGAGAAATTAAGATTAGAATTGTTTGTTGATATATTATAAATGAATAAAAATGAAGGAAATAAATAAGAAAAATTATAATATAAGGTGGCATAAAATTAATCATCCAATATTGTTTTTGAATAACTATTTTACTAAATAAAAAAATAATTTTATTAGTCTGTAAGAAACTTCATTATAATCGATTAAATAAATAAATAAAAAATGTATAATACAAGGTGGCGCAAAATTAATCATCCAATTCTGTCTATGAATAACTTTTTTACTAAATCAAAATCGATAAATAAAAACTCATAACACAAGGTGGCGCAAAATTAATCATTCCATTTTGTTTTTGAATAACTTTTTTACTGAATTTTAATATGTTTTTGAGTGATGGAAATTTTTATTTATACCTCCATGGCGCTCCATTACTTGTCTCTTTGCATACCGCAGCTCTTTAGTTCACAAGTGTCAAAAATGACGTCATTCGCAAAAATTATAACATTTTCCTATAGGATACTTAATTTGCGCCACCCTGTATATAATGTTTCTTTCTTTATTCTCATATGAAATACGAAACATTTTCGTAGGGCATGTGACAATATTGCCGAAATGTCGACTTATAATAAGGTGACATTTTTTTCGAGAAAAGGAAAGACGATTAGAATTCAAGTTGAAAAATTAGTAATTTTCCGCTTGAACTCAAATGGGTTTTTCCGATTGCTATCACATAAAATCATTTTTTTAAGTAAATTTAAAGTAAATTTGTAAAATAAAATTCATTCCATTTTTGACATAAATTGATATGAAAACTTTTCAGTTAATCGAAAAGTTCATTTACTAAGCGTCGACAGAAATAAAACTTAAAGTAAATACACCAGCAGGCTTCGAACCAAAATATCAGCCACTTTTTGAGTGAATTATATAATCTTTTTTCAATAAAAGTTTTGTATATAAAATAAGAGCCCAGGAAAATAAAAGTGCTGCCAGAAAGTTGTTAACGATTTCTCAATTTTATTTCACATACAGCACAAGTTGAGGAATAAGGTTTAAAAAAATGTTTGATGCCAAATGATAAACAGTGCTGAAACTCAACTCGAAAGCTCAGGTTTTATCAAATGTAGAAGAATATTTTTTCTTGTGTTTGCTGGGATGTACGTCCATATTTTAAAATGCGAAATGTGCAACTGCTGCAATATCTGCTAGAGAATGTTTGCGAAGCAAGGGAAACTGGACAGGAAGATGGGTGGCAGGGAGGATATACAGAAGATATGCAAACTGAGGGAAGCAGACAGCCCAACAAACGGGCAGACAGACAGTTTGTCAGTGATGCCGTCTGTTTATAAAAGTTACTAGCAAATAAACTAAGCTAAGTAAATATGCAACATTTGCGAATTTGCAATTTGTAATTTGCCGACGACGGCGTCGCCGACTGAGCTCATTGTCAGCCGCAGTTAGCCAGAAAAGCGAGAGTTAGTTGTAGATTGGATGGCAGAGTGTGGTTGTGAAACTAAATTCGAAGCGGAGTGCAGTTGGTGGAGTGACGTGCGGCGTTGTCGGCTCTGCGAATTGCAATCAGAGACGATTTACTTAATTCTTTTCGCTAATGGAAAAAAATAAAATTAAATGAAAACAGCAAGCAAAGCAAACGCAAACCAAAGCAAAAGTGATGTGGGCGCAAATTGCGTATTTTATATATAAAATGTACAGTGGCGGTAAAAAAATTAGCACCTCGAAAGTAAAGTATCGATATTTGCAAGACATTCAAGTCAATTAAAGGGAGTGTTCAAATTCGAAAAATAACAAATACAAGATCAAACGGGTAAATAAAGCATATTATCTAGGTGTTTGAGCGTGCAAATTTGCCGAATAAGCCAAATTTTGGAAGAAAAACACTCAACACTGTTTTTTAATAATTAAGACGGTGTTTGAGTCTTAAAATTTAAAAAACTCGACCTTATAATGACTCATTATCTTTACCATCATCATAACAATTACAGCTCAGGGTGAGCCAGTCATTCCTTTACAATATCTCTTCATAGGTCTCTCGATTCATTGCATCGCTCCTTCTGGCATCACTTCTTATGCATTTTAGGTTTTTTTGGATATCATCAATTCATCTTCTTGCGTTCAAGGTCTTTTTCGTTGTGCTGATGTCCTCTATTCCAAACCACCTTAGCAAAGCGCACAATGTTTTGAGTCGTTATCAGTTGTTCCATTTCGCTGGTATATCTCATTCTATAAGTCCCCATCAGCTTCCGTTACTGCCCCAAATATTCTCCCTAGTATCTTTCGCTCAAAGTGTAGGCGGTGGTTCTTAATGTTGGTGGTTGCTATTGGCTTATTCGGGTCTTATAGATTTGCAGCTTACGCAGCCATGAGGAAAGTTTGTTTTTGAACAGTTTGAGATGTAAAAAGTGACTTCCGTTGGCAGCTTGGATTCTAACGCTTTCCCAGATTAGGAGGTCCGCTATGCTGCTAAGGTTTATACCCAGGTATTTGAAGGTTTCCACTTTTTGAAAAGTTTGCGGACCAACTTCCTGGCTGCTGTAGGGAATGACATTGTTTGACCTTACGAGGTATTTCACCTTATCGACGTTAACTTCCAAGCCCACCGGCTTTGCTTCATTAATGAGTTTTAGTGTACCTATAGTACCTATGTACTTATTCAAATCAATTCAACTTTTTGGTACGCTGGCATAGCGTGTTCCAGGCAGAACTACTAGCAATCAGGGAAGCATGCAAATTACTAAAACCCTGCAAAGAAATTGATGGAGGAGTAGCTATCTTTTCAGACAGTCAAGCAGCTATCCAATTCCATTTCATCCAAACTAGTTTCACAGTGCAGAGAGAAACTAGGATTGATTGGTCATTGGCTTCATAGGTTCTCGGCCATAGGAATATATGGTAGAGGCTAATGAGAAAGCAGACTACCTAGCAAGAAAAGGTTCAGCACTAAACATAGCAGAGGCGGTGGTAGTTGCTACCCCATTCAATACAATAAAAACATCCATGCGTCGTACTACTATGCTTTAGCCGAGAGAAGGTGGAAGAAAAAAATGGCCGTCGTAAAACATCCAAAGGACGAATTACCTGTTAAGATGTTCTTGCCCAAGCATCCCACGTATCACTGCCCGCCTTACAGCTCAGTGGAAGGTAGGGGATCTTGCAGCCAGACTCAACCTTCCTTTAAATCCTATCTGAAGATGCTGTCAGGCGTAGGGGGTGAGGGAAAGTTTTTTCCACTATTCATGCGAATGTCCAGAAAAAGACATCGCTCTTTCAGTAAGCCTTTGCTACAACAAATTAGTGAAATCTTAGATATAGAGAAATGTTGCTATTGTATCTGGATCTCACGAAATGAATCTGACTTAATAAAAAAAAAAAACAAGAGAACAGAGGTAATAAAACAGCGCTAGTCGCTAATTAGGATTATTTAAGTAGATATACTAAACCACTTCAACAACAACAACAACCGATGCATTTATATACTTTTAGAACCACTTGTTTTTCAAGGATAAAATTATCATCAATTATCAAATCATTATCGTTCTCAGTTGAAAGAAGGCATAAAAGAGATATAGTAGAGAGAAATGAAGTGCATTCCGGAAAATGCTTTGGAAAAGTTAGAAAAATATTTTTTTGGAATGTGAATGCGTTTTCTTGGCCAATTTCTCATATGTTTTTGACGAATGTACGAGTATATGTAGATCGACGTAGAACAGCTAAACTAACATTAATTTCAATAAGTACAAATTTTCTGGAACATTTCAATTCTCTAACTACTTTTCAAATTTGTTTTTTCAGACGTTTCTTGAAGTAAGGGTCAAATCGACCTTTTTAGCTGAGAGCTAACGCGTTTAAATGTTCTGCGAAAATATTTCTCGCAAAATTTTACTGCACATTTCTTAATCTTTTATTTCATTCGGGCATATACAATATAATATTTAAACCATTTTTCCACTTTTATGAAAACTGCTTAGGTCGAGACGTGAAAAGTTCAGGAGGCCGCAAAGAAAAAAATTCAGCTAACTGAAGCGAGGCATGAATTTATTTAGCTCCAGTGGTTTATTACTGGATAGGTATACTTTCAAAAAATATTCACAAAGTCTGGGCATGTTTCGATTTTGCACAGCCGTATCTGTATTGAATTTTGTCAGAGACGCTAGTAGTGTTCACAGTAACGGGAAAATAGGCTTTAGAAGTGAATCACTCACAAACATGCCAAAATTATTTAGTAGCATTAACATAAATGCGCAGAATTTTGTATATTTAAATGTAATCTAAATATATATTTTAACAATTTTTTTTTTTACATAACAGGGACATAAATGTGTTTATAACTGATCTTAAGGGGGTATTATAGTGAAGAGGCATGCATTTGAGGTGTTTTTTCGGGTGCTATAAATAAAAAATAAAAAATATTTTTACTATACTTTTTTAGTAAGATATTTATTAATCTTTTAAAAATAAATAAAAAATTAAAAATCTCAAAAAACGAAAAACTCATAAAGTTATAAGTTGTTTAAGTGGGGGGGTTAACAAAAAATGGCATGCCACACCTACCACGATTGCAAGCGTTCTAATAATCTGAAACAAAAAAATAAAAAAAAATATTAATCTTGATGAATGCTGCTATCGTACTTACTACAAAAAAGTCGAAAAAAATTTGTTTGCCCAAATTACGGTTGCCCGAAAAAATGATAAATTAATTTGCTACTTTTTGTTACTTTTCGGAATTTTTTAAAAATAGTAAAAATTATTTTGTTTATAATAATAGTAAGTACAATAGATATATATATTGAGAAGGCTCACACCAAATTTCAAATAAATCGGTTAAGTAAAACCTGAGAAATCACGGTAAATATTTTGAAATATATAGTTTCGAGAAAAATGCGTTTAAAGTTTTGGATGCAGTTACGCCCTGTGGCGTTCCAGCCGAGCCAGTTTAGAAGTCGTGACACTAAAATAGCTCTGTAAATAATTAAAATTTTAACCAATCCTTTTAAGGACATATTCTTGAAAGGTTAAGCGTTGAGAATATCAAAAAGACAAAAAACGATTTCTTCGAATTTCTACACTATTTAGAATACCCCCTTAAGCAAGAATTGTGAAGGAAAAATGTATGAGGTATTAACTTTTTTGTATTTGAGAGAATTGCACCTAAGCAAAAACTTTGTTTTCTTGGATTATTACAAAGCAAGCAACAGCGCTGACTTGCAATACCATAAAGTTCATGTTATTGCGATGTTGCAATTGTCATACTGGTATATATTAATAGTTTTTGTTGTTGTCACTACACCACATTGACTTGACTTGCCTCATTATAGTCCACTTAGTCACTCAGCCTCTTAGTCAGTTGATCAGATCAACAATAGGCACAAATATACGCTTACATAGCACAAACCTACACACATTGTTGTTGTTATGGTTTGGATCACCGCGTGTACAATTATATGTAAGTAATTAATTCGCTAGTTAAACGCCATGCTCTCTCTCGTATTACTCTCAAAATCTTACTCATTAATTTATAATGCGCAAGTGGTATTAGCGCGACGACTCTGTGATTCTCTGTGTACGCCTGTTGGGGTACTGTTGGTGTATGCCTGTATACGGTCTATGTATGTATGCCCATGTCGTATACTCGACATTTTATGATTACTACATATTACAATGTGTATGTTTGAATGTGTGTACAATGACGTTTCAGTATTGTAAAATTTTCTGCGGAACAAGTGCATTGAGGCATAAGGCGCAAATTGCTCGCAGCTGTGACGGAGATTAAAAATACTAGCAAATACACATACGAGGGGAGGTTAAAAAGAGCGCCGAATGGAGGGATTACAGAAAGGAAGGGGAAATGTTATGTCACTAAGCATTACCTACAACAAAGCATAAATACTAAGTTTCAGTCTAGTCGGCGCTCCTTAAACTTTGAGATATTCTAGGATAATTAGTCAGGGTAGCAAAATATCAGCTTTGAAGAAAACTGAATTTCGTTCTAGGTTAAATTGGCTTACCAAAAAACACAAATCATTTTGATAGAGATTTGCCCTGTTTATGGTGAACAAAAAATATAATTATTTACATATATGTGCAAGAGTGGTCTATTTAAAAGTTATAGTGACAATTCAAGACTATACGTGCTCCGGGCGCCCAATTCAGGTGACGTTCTTACACATTGCTGTAAATATTGGAAAAATTGTTCTAGAAGGTACACGTTTAGGAAAGAAATAAATTGTAAAAAATGTTGAAGTATTATTTACGCCTATTTTGTGTGTTCTCAGTGATCACCTTCGTATATCTGATTAGGGATGCCCAGAATGCTATCTTCAGAAGTAACAGTGTGGGGTATGTTCACGTGAGTTTTGAACCAAAACCCGATGCCAATACTATAGAAGAAAGTTGCGCCACATATTTGGAAAAACTAAAATATGTTATTAATGGAAAAAGAACTTGCGAAGGCTGGCCTTTTGAAACGTGATCGGCTTGAAATCACTTACTACACATCTACACCTTTTACTAAATGTACCTTATCACCTGACAAATTTCTGTTTTGACTTTGGCGCAGTAAACCCAAAATTTAGTTGTCGAAATATGAAATGACAGCTGATATTAAGACAGTGGCAACAAGAAATGCGGTAAGATAGATATCTTTTAACCCTTTTGCATTCCACGGAATAATCCGAGAACAAAAACTTTCTACTATCACCAAAAGTGGAATAATCCGAATTAAATTTCTTGTTTGTTAAAATTTGAGGAAAATAAATAATTTAAAAAATCCTATAACATTATCTTTCATTAGAACAAACAGTAAAAGTTAAATCTATAGAAGGTGGAGATGTGAGGTTAACACGGAGCGTTGTTAGTCCAAATATAGTTCATTCGGCTTATTATTTATTTTCATAAATTTAACAAGAACTTCGAGAAAGAAGTTTGCTTGTTGAACTACGTGGCAATTTTTGCCTATTTTGAAGGCTTTAGCAAAACATTTTTCTTCAATAGTGAAAGGTGGCACAAAATTAATCATCCTAAAGAGAGATTTATAATTTTTTCACTTGGCAATCATATTTGACACTTGTGAACTAGACAGCCGCAATGTAAAGAGACAAGCAATCGAACGTGCAATGTAATCAAAATAAAGATTTCCATCATCCACATTTTTTTTGTTGTGTTTTGTAAAAAAGTTATTCAAAAAGAAAACTAGATGAATAATTTTGCGCCTACTCGTATATCAACAAAAAATTTTCACCTTATGCTAATATAATTTTACAAGAAAAAAAAAACTTAAATAAAGAGCGGTCATCGGTATCGGATTTTAAATTGAAATTCAAATAAAAAAACGAAAATTGAAATTGATTGGGCAATCTTTATTATTTTTTTGTAGAAAAATTCATGACATTTGTTTTTTAAAGATAATGCCTTTCAAATGTTGGCCGCAACTGCGTCGTAATTTGGCCATTCGTAAGCACCAATTTTCATAACACGCTGGAGGATCTCGGTCGGTATCTCGAGATTAGCCAGAGTAATGTTGGCTTTCAATGCCTCAATCGAAGCTGGGTTATCCACAAAGCGTTTAGACTTTACATGCTCCCACAAATAAGAGTCCAAAGATGTGATATCACATGACTTCGGTTTGCTCTTCAGCCCAAGTACGGCGATTTTGCTTATCGACATAGCCATTAAAAGAAAAATGGGCCTCATTTGGATCTTCGGCGAGTTTTTCAAGAGCCCAACGACGGAAAGTATGACGCTTTGGAAGGTCGGCATGCTTCAAGTCTTGGACTTGCTGTATTTAATACGCTTTCACACCAAGATCTTTGCATAAAATCCTCCAAGTAGTGTCATAAGATAGGCCAAATTGTTGAGATCGGCACCGAATCGATTTTTCCGGGTCCTCGGTACCACTCTTATTTACAGCCGCAATATTCCCTTCATTTCGGGCTGTAATGTTAAATTATTCTCAATTTTGCCGATGGTTCGCCGAATAGTGCGTTCGGTAGAACGGATATGTACATAATAAGTTGACCTGAGCGTCGATTTTCGTAATACAATTCTACGATTTGTAAACGTTGTTAAAGCGTAAGTCTTTCCATGTTCAAATGTCAATGAATACCGAAAAAAATTATGTATTTAGTTTGACAGTAGTTACGCGTGATTTGTCAAAAAACCCTATTAAAAAAAGCACCTCCAATCTGATCACCCTTTATTAGTAATACTTTTTAAAGAGGTTACGTGTGTGAATTGTATATTTATTTTAAAAGTTGCAGTACGTACGATTGCGATGAATTGTAGATGCAGTCATATTTATATTTATAAAAAAGTTTTGCTCATTCAATGACAATTTCTTGATTTTTTTTCTATTAATTTTTTCTTGATTTTTTCAGTTTATTTTCATCAGTTTTACTTTTCAAATTTTAGATCTTTTTCCTTTACTCGTATTTTTAATTTTTATATTTTTTCTTGTATTACGCCACAACTCAGCAGCTACGCCCTCACATCTGTTCACTTGCCATCTCAAGCATTACTTTTTAATCTTGAAGATGAAGCAAAAAAAGAAAAATATCAAAACAAAAAAATAATAATTGTTTATGCAATCCGAAATGAAAATATAATATGAACTTTTGCAAACTCAGCAAACAACAACAACAAATTGATCCCCAACAACTGGCCACTCGTTTGTTCGTTCATTTCAATTGCCCGCCTTTGCACTCCATTCAATATTCTTTGTTTATATTTTTCTCTTGCGCTCGTGGGCCGCAGAAGGCGTGGATTAAATATCTCACATTTTCTTTCACATTGTTTTCATTTCGGTCCATTTGACAGCGCAAAATTCTGCGGTTTCGAAATCTTTATTTATAAACTTTATTTCCTCTGCTAAACATTTCCATCGTTGAAATTGGAATTGACTCTTTTTTTCGTCCATGCAAGGCAATAATTTGTTTATTTGCAGCAAATAATTACCGGAAATGGCAAAATGTTTTTTTCTCTTCATTTAGTCACATGTGACTTTGCCATTTTAGCAAATAAACGGGAACGAGTTTGTGTGCTCAAGGAAAAAGTGGTTCAGGCAATTGGCTGTGTAAAATCTCCTGTGTGGCTTCGGCAACTGTGTTGCGCGCTCAATTCAAGTAGTGAAAACCGATGTTGAAGGCCTGCTGAGGTTCATCAGAAGCACTCGGATACAAATTGAAACGCGTTATTAGTTGCAGTAGGCCCCTTATAAATATTTTATGCGCCACTAAACTTGCTTTCAGTAGATCTGTGTGCTAAAAATATATCTCTAGCAGTAAGGCAGTAAGACTGAGTACCTTAAGTAGTCAAACGTGGCCTATGGCCACGGTAAGGTCCTAACAGGTATTTCAGAGGTTCCCGGACTGATAGACTATTTTATAAATTCTACACTCAAGGAAAGTGTCAACGGATAGTAAGATAGCGCGAGTCTATCCTCAAAGCTCGACTGTAAATTTCGAACACCTGCGGATCTCTTTTAATTTTCGGTTCCCCGACTACTGCAGTGTGTTGCAGATGTATCTACATTTTCAATGCCTAACAAAGCAGTCAACAACCTATAATGTAACTCTGAAATGCTGGACATCTCCTAACAAGATAGCTGAGCCATTTCACTCAAAAGTAACATGGGTTACTGTCCATTGCGATATCGAGCGGAACTGCAGGGCCTATGAACTAGCGAGACTTGACAAGTTGACTGATGAATATACAGGCAATGACATAGGCATACCCTTACAAACATGTGAACTACGTACACAGCTTTGAGGAAATCGTAAGAGCAATGAATAAAAGAAGGCGTTACAAACCCACCTGCCGATTCGCCCGACAATTGTGGCCGACTTTCAATGCTAAACGCACAGAAACTCTACTAAGCCAAAATAAGCATAGTTTTAGTGCCCTGATTCCCATTATAACGAGGTACTCCCTAAGATACAGCGGCTTAGTTGGCTGGGTCATATTGTCGGAATGGATACAAAAGCTACGGCTCTGAAACTATTCGATGTGGTACCAGCTAGAGATAGCAGAGCAAGAGGAAGGCCTCCTCTGCGTTGGTAATATCATCTGGACTTGACTTCACTTGGCACGAGAAAGAAACGACTGCCGCACTTTGTTAAACTCGGCCAAAATCGCGTAAGCTGTTATCGTGCCAGTCAAGAAGAAGAAAAGGATAAGCTCTCCGCGCGGCATCAAAATGGGTTATGAGCATGAGTGTGTCCACTAGTCAAAAACTACTACAACTTGACCTAACCCTGGTAGCAAAATGGGATCTTGCCATGGCAAAATAAAGATTTACAAGTACTTTTCTATAGGTTTTTGATGGGCATACTGCTCTAGTCATGGCGATAAAGTAAAAATAAGAAAACAAAATTTTGGGTAAACATAAAAAGAGATGTATTGAAAATGAATCAGCTATATTCTTCATTCCTCAACTGATTTCTTAAATCCCCCAAAGGGTATAACTTTAAAGGGAGTTAACCCTGTTTCTCCTAGTTTTTTTTTTTTAAGACCACCGAAATTTTTTTGTTAAAATTAGCAAGGAGAGATATTGCGTAAAGTAATGAATTGCATGAAAGGTTGCGAAATGGCCGCACTATAGCAGCAGAAAGTTTCATTTCACAGCGCTTTGCTGGCATTCCAATATCTCGAGTTACTCCAAACGCTTTGCCATTTGGGTTTTTGGGCGGCTAAAATATGGTCACCATAATAATTTAAAACAAAGGCATGCATGAATAAAATACTTATCTGTGCGATGTGCAAGAACCAGCCACTTCTTGCTATCAGCCGCGCAAGATCAGCCAAAGTACGCAACGCAGGCAGAGCTTCGGTGGACTGAGTCATGCCTGCCGGATGACTCACTGTTAGGCCTTCACGCATTTTTTCACTCACTTAAATTTTGCCTATTCCACCACTTGTCCACTACGAACTAAGTTAATGTGCTAATTTTTTTTCTTCGGGCACAGACGCAGCTTGAATACCAGTGCTGGAATTCTATGGGCATTTAAAAAGCTTGTCAAGTGACAGTATGTGGCAGCAGATGGCAGTAAATCATGTGGCGCGAATGGCAAGAATGTTGTCTTGCATGAATTTCACAAAGCAGACAGGGCCAGTTTTGCAAGCACATTTGGTTGTGTGGCCAACTTTATTTGCCTATCGTTAAGTGGTTTCTCAATTAAAAATTCACATAACGTAAATTTATCAATTTGAATATTCAGCTACCGCACAAAATGCCGCCACAGTTCAAGGGGGGTGGAATGAAAAGCAAAAAAAAAAAATACATATTAATTGGGCGTTCAATACAGGCGCACTGCCGGAGCTAAGCCATACTGGACGCAGTCTTTCAAATGGCGAACGAGGAAGCATTAGATGTGTCTGTATACTATATGTGTGTGTGTAGTACATGCTACTTATATATGCATTTGCTTACATCCATACATACACACACACTTACATATGCAAGCGAAAATATTCTCAAGCGAGGCAGCGCCTTAACCGCAAGACTCATCAGTCGCGTGTGGTTCATTTAATTAACATAAAAGGCCAGTCATCAGGCTGCGCAAAGTGCGATCGCGCTCGCCACATCCCGGCACGCTGGATGATGATTGCCCGGTTGCCGGGTTGTCAGACAAACATTCCATTTAACCAACTCTTTACATTCTTGCAGACATTTATCGTCTTCATTCTACTTACAATGAAGTTGTTGATTGACTATTATTGCCAGTTGGTTGTTGATGGAAAATTTGCATTCTTGCGGACAACCAACAACCCATTGGCAGTCACATACAAACATTTGCACGTTCGTATGTAGGTGCGTATGTATGGAGAGTTGCGAAACCAAAATCCCATTGAATGATAATACTAATGGCGGTTTAGGTTTTGCGCAAATTAATGTTATTAAGCTAATGACGATTCTTTTGCTAGTTTGAATTAAAATTTTTTTTGCTGGTTCGTTGCAAATGTATGAAAAATACTTTGCATATGCAAACATGCATATATTTTTTAAACCCATAAACATTCTGGGGGGCATCAATGCAAAGTTGAGTAGAACTGCTATTCAGTAGACTCAAAAAAAAGTACTTTAAAGTTTACTGAAACACCAACATTTTTTTCTAATAGTCGTCGCTCCTTGGCAGGCAATGGGAAACCTCTGAGTGAATTTCTGCAATGAAAAGGGTTCTCATAAAAATCATCTGGCGTACGGAAGTCGCACCTCAAATAGTAGGAGAAGCTCGGCCAAACACCCAACAAAACGCTCAGCAATTATGAGTATTTTTATTAAGTTTTACGCCACAAAATCGATTGGTTATAAAACCCAAAATATCCTTCCTAGGGTGCAAACAAGAATATTTAAATTTGAATCTTACAAAAGTAGAGCAACTCCCGAAAAGGGTTTGTCGCACAGCATGAATTGTCAATTGGTGGTAATCTATTACAGGGTCCAGCACTCGAGTTGTAACCAACTTCAGATCGCTCTCGCAGCTAATCACGGGCATCAGCTGTCTATTAGTTGGCTAAACGACAGTCCAGAGTATTGTTTACAAGAGCGCGAAAGCATTTTGCTGAGAGTAAACGAGGAAAAAGAAAATCAGTAATGGATTTCAAACGTAACAGTGTGATGTGGCTGGAGCACTAAACATCATGAAAGTGGTCATCAAAAGACTGCAACGTCAGGTGAAATGGCTCAAAAAGTGAAGAGACGACTTGAGTGAAATTCCCGACGAAGTGCCATTCAAATGGCGATAGAACTGAAAATATCTGACCGTAGCATCCGCGGCATACTGAAAAATTATCTCAAAGTGAAGATTTACAAGATCCAAAAGGCGCATGATCTCACACCAAAGCAACAACAAGTCAGACTTGAGAGAGCAATGTTTGGGTGTCTGACGCACGCCTGATGTTTTTCCACAACTGCGAAACTCTCTTTAAGGCAGTGAAATTTGAGAATTTCTAGGCATCTTTGTTTTTGATTAAACGTTAATACTCGCACGTGACAATTTTTAAGCAATAGCGCTGTACGATCGACACAACAACAAAATGTTTTGCTACTTTCAAAATTGGCGGTCTTCATAGAACTCGTTAGCTGGCCATAGTCTCGTTAGTGTATACTCTGACTAATAATATTTGTTTTAATAGGCAACTCCCAAATCAATAAATAATCCCCAAGTGCGGGCCCAGCCCTAAAATACAGCAAACAAACAAATCAAAAACAAATAAAAAAAAAACAACGACGCCTACACTAAGAACTACTCACCGTGAATTGGCGCCAAAACACTTCGAATTTAAAATTTAAATTACTAACTCAATTTTATATGACACAGAAAAAGACAAGCAGAAAAAAATCATAAATACCTTTGAAGCCAAGCTGTTGAAACTGTGACAGAAAATTTTGTAAATAAAAGTTTTAATAATAAAATTTTGAAGTATTTTTTACATAAAACTTTACTAAAAAAACGTACACGCTGTCGAACGATTATCATTAAAAACTGCCACAGACGCTGGCGCAGTCGCAAACACAACCCTAAATGTGGATATTTTTTATTCTGGGCATTGTTTTTATCTCACTACTAACTGTAGCGTCGTGGCTGCTTGTTTGTTTCGATGGCTGACAAAGACAATTACCATATTACCAATTGGCCAATTGTCGCTTGTCGGTCGCTGGTTGGTATTTATTAAATAACCAATTCGATGGATGGCGTAATTTGTGCATACTTTTTTTCGTTCGGTTTCTAGTCTGGTGCTGTGCAAAGCAAAAGCGTGTGGATGTGTGGACGACCGTGTTTTTGTAATGGTGCCAATGTCTCTTGCCGGCGTTAGTATACCAACTAGTGGCTGGGTTTTGTTGTTCTCCAAAGTTGCTGCAATAATTCAACAATTCAGTGATTTGTCAATATGCAGGTTTTTGCAAAAACAAAGCAAAAATACCAACAAAATGTCAAATAGAAATAAAATCAAAAATAAACAACAAACAAAAATAACAAAAAAAATAAAAATAGTCAACAACTGGTAATTGCGCGACTGCTCGCAAATGCGGCCAATAAGTCGCCTAAAGACAGAGAATCATAACAACGCACAACCACAAACTAAGTAGCATAAGCAACAACAGCAACCATTAGCATTGAAATGCATAAGATCTCCATAAGAAGCTTGCATTCCATTCCATAAGCCAACAACAACCACCAACTAATCATGCCGCACGTCCGATTTGGCTTTGGTTCGCGCAAAGCTCAGCTCAGCCTTAATCAGATTCAAATGTCGTCGTCCCACCAACAGCCAAAAGCCACCCATTCCACCTGCGCCGAGCAGCACACGAAATATAATATTAGCAACAACAGTACATTCATCATGTCTGTGGCCAGGTTGTAGACGCTGCTCTTTTTGGTGTGGCTGCTGGCAGCTGAGCGCAGTGCAGTGTGTCGCCGTTGGGGTTGTTGTACGTGTAATTATTTGGTTGTGGTTTTTTATAATGCCATCTACATACATACATACATACAGACGAACATACATAAATACGTATTTTTTCATAAACTCGATTTTTGCAAAGCTTCGTAATGCAAGAAAAAATTACTTTAAATCTCTTTGTTGGCAATCCAATCTACAGAAAACGAGTAGTTTTGGTTGTTTATTGTAATAATAATTATTTGTTTGTTTGAAATTACCAAATTATATTTAGCATATTATAAAATACACCTCCTTGCCATGTAATAATGTTTCTCCTCGTCTTGCTCTTCTTTTCATTGCAGGTAAGCCATCTACCATTGTAATTCCATTGAAAATTCACAATGACATCTCAAGCCTTCATTGTTCGGGTGTTGAAGCGTTGAAGCCATTTATTTGTTATTGTTGTAATTGTGTTTGTATCGAGAGCGAAACCAACTCGAGGTCAGCAACTTTGGTTTGTTGTTTACATACAAATAATTTTATTTTATTTGCTATTTTTCTTTACATACCCCCACACATACACGCGCACCTAAACGCCCCCTGTAGGGAAATCAACTAGCACCGAACCAGTGCGCGACTGGTGAATTTAGAAGCTTGACTAAAGTCCATTTTCTTATATTTTTCATGCTAAATTAACACAGCGGCATCTAAGGAATAGCGAAGTGTACCGCACTGAATTAAAAGGTGGCCTGCCTTAGTTTCTTTTTAAAGGCAAATAAAATAAAAATAAATGAAAGGAACACCGCGCAGTATTTTTGAATGGCTTAAACTGGTTTAGAAAGAGTAAACCGATTAGTGTTCCGAATAGTTGGGATATACAAGCAGCTGTGTAGGTTTATTTTGCTCATAAGCCCATCCTGTCGATCCCATATATTTATATATTTACAAAAGGTGGCGCAAAGTTAATCACCCTATCGGAAAGTTTATAATTTATTCGAATTGCGCTGTACATCAATCATATTTGTCAACTAGACATATTTGTGAACTAGACAGCTTTATTTAATAAAAAAGTTATTCAAAAACACAATTGAGTGATTGTGCCACCTTGTGTTGTATATTTTTTATTTATTTGATCCTAGTGAAGTTTCTTACTTACGCTAGTCCATATCGCAGCTTCTGATTCTATCTCAGATAGCTCTCTTTCGATATTCATCTCTTGTTTCTATCGATATTTGACTGCAACTCACAAAAAATATTTAAGGGATCTAATCGCGGCAGCGGCGGGCTAATCACCTACCATGTCAGAAAGCAAAATAGATTAACGAAATCAACGCAAGACTGAGTCTTGTCGAGGCCCTATGCTCCCGAGTGGAGTGAACAAGGAAAAAAGCAGCACACGGCTTATAATATCACTAGTAGAAAATGGTGCTCAATGGTTTTATGAGCTAAGTGACATAGCGCGAAATCTCATATACTATATTTCTTGGCGCTTACATCCCTTTTTGGTTGTTTGACCGAGCTCCGCTTCTAATTTTATATTATACGTCTCGCTGTTTTTTCCACAAATGGAGAGACTTACAGTTTTATGCCACCTCCGAATGGCAGATTAATTTTTATGAGAAGCTTTTTCATTGCAGAAATACACTCGAATATTTTCTATTACTTTCCGGACGACGTCCGCTATTGGAAACCACTTTTTCTATGACTTGGTGTATCTTGTGCGACTCAAGTCAAAAGTCGTCCCAGTTCATATCGGCAATTTGGGCCCACAAGAAGACCATAATTACGACTCCAATTAAGCGTTGTGTAATTTACAGTTTTCGGGTCCTATCCCTACCTATGGAACGCGTTGCTTATTGATTAACTTATAATCGTTGCAGAACAGTAGAAAGGCAAGGTTCTTTTTTGATTTGACCGGTGGTGTTGTTCACTGTCCGGTACTTCTTGAAAGGGTTTTCTTTAATATTCCGGCCAGAGCTCTTCGTAGTTCGGAGGTTTTTTATGTTGGTCTCTCAAAATCTCTTTAGACGCAAAATGCTCCTATTACTAGCCTTAGTTTAATAAAATCTCTAAATTTGTTGACATATATTTTTCATGTTCACAAATCGCCTATTGAAATTTTTGAATATTTGTTATAAATAGTTTATTTCCACTTGTTTTCTAATGTCTATGAACCTTAATGCTTACTTAGACTATAAGAATCTATTGTATTCATTGTCTTAATAAATATATAAATAAAAATGGTGCTTACAATAACAAAATAAAAACTATGGCCAACTATGGATGGATTACTTTCTTCACTTGCGTGTTTCCCGATCAGCTGATGTCGCAATTTTGTTCCTTATCATAGCCACCGAAATGAAAATGTGCCTCTTTAAAACCTAATTTTCAATGCACGCATAGTTTGGGAAATTGAGAATTCACTCTCGAAGTAAGTTTTTAATGTTTGGAAACGTTTGAGCGTAAAGTGATCTTTTTTGTAACGCAGTTTCGGTTTGAAACCTGAATCTCTGTAAACTTTTCTTGAACGCGGAATTACGGACATTTTTGCCATTGACATTCATTGTCAAAATAAGATGCGATTTAAAAAAAAACAGCTGGTGGATGTTCAGCCATTTACCTCTAATACAAAATTCGACAGATGAAACTTGGTGTAAAGCGTCGATGCGAAACAAAGCCGTAATCTAACAAAATTGTAATTGGTTTCTGTCAAAGTCACAAAAGGTAGTAGAATCCATGCAAGGATGCTAGGTCCATTTATTGCAACAGGCACACAAATTTGCATGATTTTTTTTTAATTATTGACCTATAATTTATAAGTTATAAATTTGATTATTTGCACTTTATTATAAATCAAATGGGACACCTTCGACCAAACACGAACCAGAAATTTACTGTATCAAAAGCTACAGTAATCACACGACGTCATTGTTGTAATGTGCGATGGGGCCGAATGCTTTGGAACTATCACAGTCTAATGACGTTCTTCGTGCAGTGAATAGCAAAGTTACACACCTTTAGCGAAATCGCACTACTTCAGAGCTGGATAATGTCTTGACAACAAAGCTTTTCCCTACAGGGGAACTCTTCACTCTTTGCTCGCCACAAGAAAAAAATATTGTGCTGCAGCTTAGCCAAACTTAAACCTTCTGCATTGACATTTACAATACTTAAGTATAGTGAGCTGGACGTGCTTAAGCAATTTAATTGAGTACTTAAGCGCTTGAGTGTTAGTTCAAGTTCTTGGAATTTCTTCTATTTTCTCGTCCATCGCAGATTAGATAAGTAAGATGCGTATTTGCAGTAGAAGATATGATACTTTTCGCAGTTACCAGCTTTTGTTCGCAGCAAATTTTCTTTGCGGAAGTGTTAAAAGCATTAACGGTTTACCGCTACAAAGTACTGTTAAGTGATTGAACTGTTAAGCCTGGAACCCATAACTGTTTTTCAATTTCGCATTCCCATAGTTGGAGTGTAAAAGTATTCTTCGAATGTAATAAGTCATCTTTTTTTAGCCTCTTTCCTGAAGATTAAGTTCGGCGTTGGTTGACAATTCTTATCGCTCTACCTTAGGTCACCATTGCATTACACATTTGACTGTCTGCATTTATTCAGCACACAACTGACAAATTTAATATTCTACACTAAAATTAGATTGGTGGAGTATTTCTCGAAATTTGAAGACATGCCTTCTTCTTCTGTGACTAAAAAACTTGAGCATAGAAAATCTCGAATACAATTGTGAAGATTTTCATGAGTCCATTCTTTGAAGAACTCTGAGTTCTCTGAATGTTTAGGGAACTTTACATCACAACAATGACTAAAATAATCCCAATAAACGGAATCGTGAGCAAATTTGAAGACATGCCTTCTTCTTCTGTGACTAAAAAACTTGAAGGAATGCAGATGAGGATAGCGTTCCCACGGCAGTCATTTCTACGTTACCGGGATGACTCAGTTTTATATCCGGCCAAGGGTTGCCACAGCCTTGAAATCCAACGGGGAATCCCTCTTGCCAACAAGTGCTAGTTTGGACTAAGTAGACAATTGAGTAGTAAACTCCTTTCTCGACGAACAAAACTACCACTCTACAAGGCTCTCATCATGCCCGTCCTAACGTATGGCGTAAAAGCTTGGACGATGCCAATATAGATGAGGCGTCACTTGGACTGCTCGAGAGAAAGAATCTGCGTAAGATTTTTGGTCCTTTGCACGTTGGTGACGGCGAGTATCGTAGGAGATGGAACAATGAGCTTTGTGAGCTTTACGAGGACATAAATATAGCACAGCGAATAAAGATCCAGCGCCTTCGTTTGCTGGGTTATGGCGTCGAGAAAGAAACGACTGGCGCGCTTTGTTAAACTCGGTCAAAATCGCGCCAATTAAGAAGAATTCCGAAACTCCAGAAACAAACAAAAATTTGAATTGCCCGTCTCATCTCGTCATCGAAAACCCTCATCCAACACTCTCCATATACTTTTTAAGGTTTTAAGAGATCAGAAAAAATGCTTCTCACATCATCGAAGCTCGACTTAACTCGGCAGCTTCATTATTAGACAGATCATATGCTTCACTCGTTAACACTAGAACCAAAAAATTACATGGCTTTTTATGAGTTCATACCTCTTTTCGTTGATAACCTGGGAGTCTGAAGTAGCGGAGCGCGCTTTCCTGTTGCATAGGCGTTCAGAGGTGGCATAAACCTGTGGTACACCTAAGGGACAGAAAAATTTGTGCGCTTATGAGATGGATCGGCTTATGAGAAAAGTGTAAACAAAGTATTTTAATAATATTTTACGGTAAGATTACCTACTATGGTAGGGTTGTCCACAAAGTCTGTGATGCGTTTTTTATCTTCTTACTTACGTGTGTGTGTATAAGTTAGCGAACCTCGAAGACCAACTCAAATGTCTTCAATGAAACTACCATTACCATAATTGGAGTATATTCACTTTTCGAAGAAAATTTAAGATCTAAACTTGAGAACTACTAACTAAATCTGTTTATGCGCATATCAATAAACTTATTTCTTTACACTGCCAGTCTTTCTCTTTCATTTTACGCCTTTCCACACCAACTCCACGTTCCCCCTATGCATACATTCGGCGGACTTAATTGCATCTCTTTTGGCATTTCAGTTAAGAATTCTAAGCCGCTTTCGATTCCAGTTCTTTCATGGCAAATTCAACTATCGTAAATTCAACCAACTGACCGACTTACACGTTTATCGACAGCGCTACTCGTCCAGTTAGCGGCAGCCGAGCTCGAAGCCTGAAGTCTGAAGTCTGTAATTGCTGTTTACCTTTTTCTAGCTGGTTTATTTCTGTTCTAACCAGTTTTCTTCTCATTCATAATGACTTTTCGTAATTGTTATTGAGCTACTATATTTAACGTCAGAAAGCAAGTAGTTAAATATTTCAAGTTTTCTATTCGGAGCTGTCAAGCGCAATTGCATTTCTTTCGATATTCTGCATTTTTGTTTTTTATTTATTTGCAATCTTATTCGAAGTAATTTTAATTATTGGTCAATAAAGTGCTCTGCGTTTTTTTTTTTTTTCATTTCAACAATTTTTTTAGGAGTTGAGTACATCATCAAGCGAAGAATGAAGTAGTATATGTTAGTAGTATAGTGGGAAGTATCCAGCGTGATCCAGCTTACTGCCTTCTAGCACTGAGTAGCAATCAACCGAAATTTTGGCGGTAAAAGGCATAGAAAACCAAGTAATATTTATGTGTGTGCGTCTTCACAGCTTCTTAAAAAGCCTATGCAATATGACAGCTGGATGGGCCTTTCTCCTTCAAACTCAGCTCGTAGAAATTCATGCCTTTATATCAGTAATGACGAATTCGAAATGCGTTTAAGAATGTCGATCATTTCTTAGCTTAGTAACGCTTTGAGAATGGGCATGTGCATGTGCAGTCTAGCAAGACAGAGTTTCTTGCTCTCAGGGTATTAAGATCAGTGAAGCATTTCTCAACAAGCTTAGGTTTAGAACCATATCCTTGCACTTTCAACCAATACTCTCCGTAGTTGATTAGCTTTCACATATTTGACTTAGTTTAAGGTCCCCATTTACGGCCACTGGGAATGAAAGCATACACCCTAGAGTTTCTAGCCGACTCCGAACGGCAGATATTTTTTATGAGGAGCTTTTTCATGGCCTGACGAGGGACGACCGCTATTAGAAAGAACTTTTTCTTAATTTTGGTGTTTCCCCGAGACTTGAAACTACATTCTCTCTGAATCCCGAATGGTAGTCACGCACCAACCCATGCGGCTACGGCGACCGCCAATGAAAACATGTAGCGGTAGGAAATTTAGGTTAGGTTAGCCGGGTTGCTTGTGTAAGACAAGACACTCGGAGGGCCATTGTGATACCTGCATTTGATTTCCATCTCGTAACTAAGTTGCTTAAACCACTTAGATCTTTTTAAGAAGGTAACTACTCCCTCCAGTGAGACATTTTGCAAATTTTCCTGCTCTTCAAAGAAATAATCGCCAGATATTTGGCACAGCTTCTTTGAAGTGGAGGACATTCACAGAGGAGGTGTTGTACCGACTCAATTTCTTCTTCATCTTCACAACTCCTGCAGAAGCCATTGTGAGGTACATCCATTCTACTGGCGAGAGTGTCAATAGTGCAGGTACCCGTTATAACACCTGTGAGGACGTTGGTAGTTGATCTGTTGAATCCAAGCAGATATTTTCTGCTTTTAAGATTCAGTTTAGGCCAGAGCGCTTTGGAGACCCGACCATGAGTAGTCAGAGACCGCTTTCTATTCTCAAGTTACCATAATCCTATAAACTGCGTTCAGAGGAATGCTTATGCCCTCTACCACTCGTTGAAGGTCTTACACACTCATCCGCTCCTTCGTTCCCTCCACTCCAAGTGGTGGCCGGGGCGCCAACAAAGTGTGGTGTTGTATTGTTGGATAAGCGAGAGCAAGCTCTTGCATTCTTTAACACATCTTGAGTTGATGCACGTGGAGGCTAGTGTCCTCATCGCTGCTTGACCATCAAACAAAAATGTTAAGATTTACTGAAAGCAAGTCCATTAGTCGTAGCTGCTTTGTCTATAGCGTAGATCTCAGATTGGAAGACGCTACACCGGCTTGTGAGCCTAAAAAGGAATTGAAACATAATTGTGGGAGATACAAATTCAACGCTCCTGGAAGTGCGTGACTCACAGCTTTAGATATGCCGAAGCGCTCGAGTCTAGGTACCCCTTCAACTCAAAATGGAGACGGAAAAATGTCTTATACTTGCCTATTATTCTCTCAATAGCCGTGCATGTGAATCATGTAACGCAGACTTAGGGAAAGGTTGCGAGTCTTGTCGAATGCAAGGCCAGTCGAAAGATTATTTTCAGTGAATATTAGTAAATATTTTAATTTTCCACTTGAGCAATAATGCAACTCAATCCACTCTTATCTGATAAACTTTAGCCTTTTCAAAATCACTATACGCGTGTGTATGTGTGTATGTAACAACAGAACTTATAATTATATATTCACATGTATATGTACATATATACCTACGTGTATGCAAGTATGTCCACATTCAGTTACCCACTTAGCAACCGCTCAAGATTAATGGCATGCAACAGTGCTTTTAGACACCGAAAGCGTATAAGTGAAAAGTTGACGGTTCTAGTTGTTATTTGATTTACAACCACACTGAAATATTTGTGCATTACCATGTATTATATTTTTCAAAATTTTTTTCATATTTCTTTTTTTGATTTTATGAAAAACAAAAACATGTTTTTCTCGTTGCTTTGCAATTTACGAAATTTCGAGGCACCTTTGACATTCAAAATGCTCACAACACCGGCTTCACCTTCAGCGGCAGCTAATTTCAGCAACAGCCATAGCTCATTCTCTAGCTTTGAAGTGGGTGTGCGTTGCAGTAACGCTACTGATGACGGAGACGATACCATGGGTACATGTGCGCGTGTGTGTGTAGTTGTTTTATACGTGTTTCGATACTGTCTTCCAGCCGCCTACCTGCCTACTTAACGTCTATAGTGTGGCTTATCAAACGATTTTAATAAAACATCAATTTTTGTTTTCTGTTGCTTGCGCCCACAATCGTCAATGGCGTCGGCAGCATTTCGCACTTGCCAGGTGATTGCAGCAATTTTTCTTAACGTTTTTTTTATGAACTTTTACTGCAATGTTTGTATGTGTGGCTGTAGGAGCATTGCCTAAATGCTGTATTTTAATAAAAGCTGAAGCTATAAAAATAAAACAATATAAATCTAACGCCTTCACAGTGGCTATAAATCAATTTTTGATGCTCTTTCGCCATTCTTGAATGTTGTATGTACAAGGTGGCGCAAAATTAATCATTCGATTTTGTTTTTGAATTACTTTTTTACTAAATCAAAACAAAAAAAAATGATTTGTTTAGTTTGTAAGAGACTTTTGCATGCTCAAATAAATAAATAAACAATAAATTTATAAAACAAAGTGGCGCAAAATTAATCATCCGATTTTGTTTTTGAAAAACTTTTTTACTAAATTAAAAAAAAAAATGATTTTATTAGTTTGTAAGAGACTTTTGCATGCTCAAATAAATAAATAAACAAAAAATTTATAACACAAGGTGGCGCAAAATTAATCAGCCAATTTCGTTTTTGAATAATTTTTTAATTATTATTTTTAATTTTTATTTTTATTAATGATTTATTTGTCTATAAGGCACTTTTGTATGCTCAAATAAATAATAATAATAAACAAAGTGGCGCAAAATTAATCATCCGATTTGGTTTTTGAATAACTGTTTTACTACATAAAAAAGATTTTATCAATCTGTAAGAGACTTTTGCAGGCTGAAATAAATAATGTGTCATACAAGGTGGCGCAAAATTAATCAGCCGATTTTGTTTTTGAATAACTTTTTTACTAAATAAAAAAAGATATTATCAGTCTGTAAGAGACTTTTGTATGCTCAAATAAATAATGTGTTATACAAGCTGGAGCAAAATTAATCATCCAATTTTTTTTCCACCACTTTTTTCTAAAATTTGAAAAATTATTTTGAGTGATCGAAATCTTTATTTTGACCTTTACGCGCTCCATTGCTTGCCGGTTTATGTACTGCAGCGTCAAATATGGCTGGCATGCATGAGTCGCCATTTGCAAAAATTACAAATATTTCGATAGGGCGTTTAATTTTGCCCCACCTTGTATAACTATCATGCTAAGGTATTAGACAAGTTTTGCCTGATGCAATCTCTGCTTTTATTACTTGACACTTTGCTTTTGTTTTTATATTACATAAAATTTTGAACTCATTTTTTAAGTTTATAGACTTTCATTCCACTTTTTATTGCGCATTTATTGCGTTCAATATTAGTTTATAGCCGCTAACATTTTGTGGTTGATTTGGTATTCATTTTTGGAACTCTGCATATCCTCCACGATAGTTTTTTTTTTTTAATTTTAATGGAATAGTTATGAAACTAATTACAAAAATTGCTCTGTTTTAAATACGAGGATCCCCTTTTATATTTTGCGCCTTCGCACCACTACGTGTGAAGAGTTGCAATTCGATATTTCAAAAAGTTTGGTATGATTTAGCCTAAACTTCCAAATAACTTTTTCACTTCCGAGCTTCATTTGTTCTTTTTTGAGTGAGTTGAAAAATCCTTCTAACTCCTGAAAATTTTCATGCGATGACATTGCCTTGAGTAAGTTCATCGCCTACCGCGCGGTATTAAATGTGTCACCATCCTGCTGCAACCAATAATCCCCTCAACTGATTTTCGTATATGAATAGACCCGATATCGGACAGCATTGATAGTTACGGTACGGCTTTCGTCTTCCTCGAAATAGAATAATAATAATTTTAGTATCTGTAGTTTGCCCAATGGCCGACACTTCGACTAAAACAATCTTTTGTGTACTACTACTTGTTTTAGTGTCTATTGATTTGAACTTCTACCTTAAAAGTATTACACAGGCTCTCTTTAACCTAGATGTTCCTTGCCTCAGTTTGGGAATTGGTTGAAAGCCAAATTCTTTGAGTTAACTTTCAGCCATGCCTACAAATTTCAGAATATGAGCAACTTGATTTCATTGGGATCCATTTGATCTCGATTAGAGATAAAGTAAAGGCAAGTTGCATAAGATATGCTCCGTAGTTTTATCAACCTCCAGACGGAGTCTGCAATCCCAATATAAATTTTATAATTTTTTTTTTTTTTTTTATTTCTATTAAATGTTTTTTCATCCCAATGGTAATTAAGTAATACTAACCTGTTAGAAAACCAACTATAAGTACTTTACGCTTGTTATGCAATTCCTCATTGTAGGTAAAAGGTCATTTAAGCCTTTTGGCTTGACGGAGTTCTTGTGTGACCTCAAAGTAGGTAATTCTTTGCGTACTCGAAAAGGAGTGGCCCGATAATGTTTGCAGCACACATACCACACCAAATAGCAACTTTAACACCATGCAGGGGTTGTTCTTGCACGAGGCAATAATTTTCACCACCCCAATTTCTACAATATTTACGCCTCCGCTGAGAGCGAAATGTACTCATCACCCATTATGATGATGAGTCGATTTCAAAATGTTGTTAATTTTGCGCCAATGCAAGCATCTTTTTGTCATATTTCAAGCTACACGCCTTATCCGGAGGCAACAAACGTGGAACCAACTATAAGGAAAAGAGGAAAAATGCAAGTATTTCTTCATAATTTCTCATAAAGTGGTTTTCGCGATGAACGATTGCGAAATGAAGTTCCGTTGTTCTCATGGAAATGCCATATTCACGAACACTCTCCTCGGATGTTCACTGTTGAAACATTCCCGCAAGCCACCAATTTTCGCACAAGAGACTTTATTACGACTAAGGCAATGGGCGACTGCTGTGGTTTCGCCGGTACCCACGCCGAGTTAAGATATTCGAAGAATTATTTTCAAAAATAAATTTCATCATTTTTGTCCTGCTCAGATGTTTCTAAGGTGATTTAGAAGGAGCAAGCTGAAGTGCAACGATCAAAATTGAAAATGCAAGGAAGTATATATAGATGGAACACCTGTCACCTCTCTGGGTAAAAATAGAAACCTGCAGAGCCATTTGCGGGCATAAGCATTGCTTGTTCCAAGTAAAAAGAGTATCAAACTGTAAGAACGGCACGTCACTGTCAATTAAAAAAGGGGAATGAAGAGGAAAGCTGTGGTGAAATAATTGTTTCAGCTTTTGGAGTAAACAAAGTTATAAAGTAATTAAAGTATTTTGCGTTAAAAAATATTTTGCGAAATATCTTTAAACTCCAAATGAAAAAATTTAATAAAATATATTGTAGTACTATTTACAATATGTGTGTATTTACAAAATAATGTATTAGTTATATAAAAAGTTCAACCTATTTTTGCATACGCAAACAAAAAATACAAAAAATGTAATAAAAACTAAAATCAACTGAAATGTTTGCAAAGGTCATTGCGGCGATCAAGTCTTTGCATTCGCTTATTAAAATTCAAGTTTCAACGGCCAATATTCGCAAGCCAATAAAAATTTGATAAACTTTTTGTACACGTTTTCGAATTAATTACTATGCGATTTTACATGCAGATGCATAGTGAGAGAGAGAGAGAGAGAGAGAGATAGGTAGAGGCAGCTCTACTGCCTTTGGAAGCTTTGCACTTTTTTTTCTGCATTCAAATCCATGCCGGTTCTTGCAGTTTGAAAGTTTGGTCATAATTTGAATTTGATGACGTATGGCAACCTTCAGTCAACTTGTTATTATTTTTATGTTTGCTACCGAATTTTGTTGCTTGTTTTTTTCTCACGTTCAGACTGGTTTGTCATTAAGCGCAAGTGCAGATTATTTTGGACAATTCAAAGATATCAAAATGACACAAAAGGCCACAAGAATTTTTGCAGTTCAGCCAAAAAAGATTTTGATGGTTTTTAAAATCATCAAATGAGATCTTGAAACTTTATAGCTGCCATCAAAGAGAAGGCCTCGTTAAATACTTGACATAATGTCAGAGCATTGCTTAACATTTTGTGTAATTACTTGATGAGGTCTCATTTTTCAGGCTCATGCGATGAGTTTAATGTGTTTATGAAGATGGTTTCTATGAAATAAGGGTACTTACAAAATGGTAAATAGTCCGCCATGCGCCGCAGGGCAAATCAAACTCTTGACAAAAAGAGCATTAGGTATTGGAACGAAGGGCGTGGCACCTTCCTTACAAACTTAAATCTAAATAAATAAACAAACTTTTAACGTTACTTTTGACTATTTTAAAAATAATTACAGCGACCGTCGTGCCCGAAGGTGTTGATGCGTGACTGCCACTCAGAAGTGCGTAGGTTTAAATCTCCGTGCATGAAACAAAATCATAGAATTTTTTTTAGTAGCGGTCGCCCCTCGACAGGTAATGGTAAACATCCGAGCGTATTTCTGCCATGAAAAAGATCCTCATAAAATCCCATCTTCCACTCGGAGGTGGCATAAAACTGTAGGCGGCAAAATCTATGCTTCGTTTAATTTCGAGGAAGCCCCGGAGCGCGTTATTACAGAATGAGGTCTCAAAAATCCCGATACCAGTAAAATCGCGAAAAGTATTAGGTGCGCAACTAAGTCATCGCTGTTTTTTTGATGAAAATACAAATTTATTCTGAAAAATTGGTTACAAGTGAATCATTAAAAGTATTATCCATCGTTGGCTACTACTTTTTCCCATCTTTCTGGTAGATCTCGCGATAAATCTGTTCATCTTTTGAGGCTATCCACGGATCAAGCCATTTTTTGATGACTTCACATGAATGGAGCTGCTGGTCAGCTAGACCATGTACCATCGATCGAAACAGGTGATAATCGGACGGCACAATATCTGGAAAAAATTATATAATGTATGTATATTATTAAAATATCCCATTTGAGTGTTTTCAGGTAGGTTTTAACGAGTTTGGCAACGTGAGGCCGAGCGTTGTTATGCTGTAGAATCACTTGTTCATGCCTCTCCGCGTATTGCGGCCTCTTCTCGCGCAGTGCTCGCCTCAATCGCATCAATTGAAGTCGATACCGATCCCCAGTGATGGTTTCGCTTGGTTTTAACAGTTCATAATAATTAACACCAACTTTGTCCCACCAAATACATAGCATAACCTTCGGAGCGTGAATATTCCGCCGAGGCGACGACGTAGAAGCATGACCGGGCAGTCCCCATGACTTAATTTTCTTTGGATTGCTGTAATGAATCCATTTTTCATCATCTGTCACGATTTTTTTTTTTTATTTCTTCCATAAAATATTACACCTGTCGTTAGACAATAAGTAATTTGATTTACAAAAAGATGGAATGAGAGTGATATTGAAGGGCCAATGCCTCCAAGCTCATTTAGAAGAAATATATACATATTATTTATAAACAAGTGGTTAACAATGACATATACGATTAGTTGACAATTGATTACATGGATTTTGCAAGATCTGTTGGTGTTTGACGGTTAAGCCGACTTTGGGTAGATTTTTCTTTATTTGGTAGTCTTCTCATCATAGGATTTGTGTGCGTTAATAATCTATTTATGTGTCTTCTGCTAGCGCTTTGTATTGTTTCATCAATAGTATCGATGTCAAGGTCGCGATGAATATCTGCGTTAGGTATGTACCAAGGTGCATTAGTTAAGGTCCTAAGTATTTTAGACTGGACTCGTTGAAGTATACTTAGATTACTTTTTGCAGCAGTGCCCCAAATCTCAATTCCATATTTCCAGATTGGAGCAATTATCGTTCGATAAATAAGTACTTTATTTTGCAATGATAGATTGGACTGAGGTCCAAGTAGCCAGTACAATTTCTTAAAACGATTTTTAACTTCATTTCGCTTTTTCTTTATATGCTCCCGCCAGTTTAATTTCGAGTCGATCGTAATACCCAGGTATTGCGCTTTGGTGTCAATATTCACGTCAGAATTACCAACGCTAACTGGTTCAATGGTTGTCCTTCGGCTTGTGTAGTTTACTTGTATTGTTTTGTCAGCGTTAATTTCGATGTTCCATTTTTTGAACCAGTTTAATGTCACATTTAATTCGTTTTGTAAATTTTGTTTTGCGACTTTTGTATCTTTATGAGATACCATGAGGACTGTGTCATCTGCAAATGTTGCAATCATGCTGTTTTCTGACTTCGGTTCCGGTAGATCAGCCGTGTACAATAGATACAATGTTGGTCCTAAGACACTGCCTTGGGGAATGCCTGCGTTCATAGGTTGAATGTCTGAACATGCGTCGTTATATTTAACATAGAATTTTCTGCCTTGGATGTAACTCTTAAGCATAAGGTAAAAGTCATTAGGTAGTTGTGTTTTTAATTTATGGAGTAACCCAGGGTGCCACACTTTGTCAAAAGCTTTAGCTACGTCGAGGTATATGGACATGCACACTCTTTTTTTATTCAGGTCGTCATTAATTTTGTGAACTACTCTATGAATCTGTTGGATTGTTGAATGGTTTTTCCTAAATCCAAATTGGTGTTGGGGTATCAGATTCATGCTTGTTATAATAGGATTTATCTGGTCAAATAATATTTTCTCGAAAATTTTTGATATTGTCGGTAGTAGGCTGATTGGTCGATATGATGTCGCTAGTGTGGCGTTTTTGTTAGGTTTCGGGATTGCTATAATTTCAGCTACTTTCCAGGTACTAGGGAAATATTTGAGACTTATAGCACCGTTGAAAATATTTCTTAGATAAATTATTGCCTTGTCAGGCATATGCTTTATAATTGTTCCCGAAATTTGATCGTATCCAGGCGATTTATTGTTCTTTAGAGTTTTTATTAACTGTTTTATCTCCGTAAGTGTGATTTTTTTAATTTGCTGCTTATTCTCGTTTGCTGCATAAGTAAGATTTATGTCGTTATTATTATTTTCAAAAGTACCTTTAAAATGTTGAGCTAAGACCGTTGCTTTTTCTGAAGAGGTTCGGGCCCATTTCTCTTTAGTTGTTTTTATTGGTGGTAAATGTATTGTGGCGCCCACCACTTTTTTCGTCGCCTTCCAAAGTGTGTAGTTTGAGGATTTTGTTGCGTCAATATTTTTGAGATAATTGCTAAGTTGTTTGTCTTTTTCCTTTTGAAGTAGGTCTCTTATATCTTTTCCCAATTTGTTTAGCTTTTTCTTGTCGTCTGGAAATCTTGTTGTCTGCCATTTCTTCCTTAGCTTTCTCTTTTGTTTTAGTTTCTTTTTTATCGTATCAGGTATGTAGTCATTTTTTACTTTAGTTGGTGGAGAGGGTGTAGATTTACTAACTGCCTTAATAGTTTTGTCGTTAAAAAGAGCTATAGCAGTCTCAATTTCATCGCCTGTTTTCAAAGATACTTTTGTGTCTAAATATGATTCCAAAAGCTCAGTAAACGCATTCCAGTCTGTACGGTGATTGTAAAGTGGTGGATTTAAGTTTTGTTGCGGTAGTTGTTGGGTTCTTAGTATAATTGGCGAGTGATCAGAAGAGAGCTCAAGACAAGATTTAATTGTCAGTACGTTTGGATTAATTGATTTCATGATAAAAAAGTCAAGTAAGTCAGGTACTTTCTTAATGTCAGAGGGCCAATAAGTGGGTTCTCCGGTACTTATATAATTACAATTACGCGCTCTGATGGCGTCAAGTAATGCTTTTCCTTTCGTGTTTGTTAATCTTGAGCCCCACATCATATTTTTTGCGTTATAATCTCCTCCGGCAATAAATCTACTTCCAAGTGTTTCAAGGTAGTTAGCATATTGTGTTGTTTTGTTGTTGTGTTTCGGAGGGCAGTAAGCAACTGATATGGTAAGCTGGCCTAGAGTGTCATTTATTTGTATCGTCGTTGCTTGCAGATGGTCCATTTGATATTCTTCCATTTTGTTAAACATAATATTTTGTCTCAGTATAATAGCTGTTCCGCCGTGTGCTCTGTTGTCAGGGTGGTTGGTGCATATTATTTTGTAGCCGGGAATACTAACGTAGCTTTTGTCATTAAAATGAGTTTCTGACACCAATAGTATGTCAATGTTGTATTGGTCTATAAAAGTTTTAGTTTCAAGAAGATGTTGATTTAGTCCATTTGCATTCCATAAGGCTATTGTCATTTTACTTTGCTTGTCCATCGAATTTGGTGACCAGTAGTGTGATTATATTCATCATGTTAGTCATTTGATTAATGAGCTGGCTCATCATTTTTTTAAGTTCTTGAATATCATCATTTTGAGGGTTAGGCATACCTGTGTTATTATTTGTAGCTTGTGCTGCTACTTGTGCATAGGTTGATAACCCGGTTCTAGCGGGTTCGACTGTGTTTTCTTGTTGCGGCGGGTTCAGTATCGGAGTCTGGAGTTCCTTTTTGCGTAAAGCTGGAAAACGTTGCACCCTCAGTGATTTGTATACCATACATCCTTTATAATTGGCTGTGTGTTTTTCGCCACAGAGTGCGCATTTAATATTGTTACTACTTTTATCGATTGAACAGTTCGCAGTTTTATGCGGGCCTGCACACTTAACACATATTGGATTTTTTGTGCAATAGTTTCTAGTATGCCCATATTTTTGGCAGTTGAGACATTGTGGAAGAGACCTTATTTGACGTGGGGGCTCGAATTGTACCTTACAATGCAATAGATTTGTAATATTGTATATATCTTTGTTGTTGCTATTTGTTTTGATTTCCAGTGAGAATAAAGGTAGAGGTTGTTTTGAGTCGCTTTTGAGGATGTTGAAAATATTTGTTACTTCATGACCGTAATCAGCGAGTTCAGATTTAATGTCATTTGTGTCTTTTGTGTCTGTCTGTCACGATGCGATGAAGAAAATCCTTCCTTTTTTGCCGCTGGATCAGTTGTTCACAGGCGAAAAAACGACGTTCAACATCCCTTGGTTTTAACTCATAAGGAACCCAAGTCCCCTGTTTCTGAATCATTTCCAAAGCATGCAATCGTTTTGAAATGGATGGAGGGTTACTCCTAATACTGAAGCAAGCTCTTCTTGCGTTTGACACGGATCCTCATTGAGCAATGCCTCCAATTCAGCGTCTTCGAAGGTTTTCGGCCTTCCTTCACGCGGACGGTCGTCAACATTAAAATCACCGTCTTTGAAGCGACGGAACCAATTTCGGTACGTTGTTTCACTTAAAGCAGCACCTCCTTAAGCTTTTTGTAGCTCTCGATGCGCTTCAGCCGCCGTTTTTTCGAATGAAAGAAGAAAATCAACACTTCCCGCAAATGACGATTATTCGGCACAAAATCAGACATTTTCACAAAACCAAAAGTATATGATACCAAAAGAAAATCACTAATGCTTGTTTACCATATGCCTAAGCTTGGTTTATGACGTTTACGTTATGTTACGAATCGACTAGCACACACTGCTGGTGGCATCTATGGACAAACAGCGAGAACTTAGTACCTAACTATCTAATAATTTTCCAAATTCACACATATGAGCATACTCGTACTCATACGTATTTTTGGTAGAAATTAAATAATTCGGCAATATTTTTATTTTTACAATTTTTAGTTCTTTTTTACTTTATCTGATTCACATTAACTCGCTTGTTTATCTGTACTCTAGTAAATTAGGCGACTAATGGCAATCGCATTTCCGTTTCCAATCACCAAAACCCATTACAAACTTCAAGCACTAGTATTTTGACCGATATCGACACAGAGGCACACAAATGAACGCGGACAATTCAATGGCAAATAAGTTTAAAAAACACAACTTCCTCTTCTAAAAGCGTCATCAAGCTAACAAAGAGATAACAATACCAATAACAAATTCTTGCTACATACATTCCATAAATAAAAATTAAAAAAATGTTGCCGCAATGGTTAAACAATTTAATGTGTCCAGTTGTTTTTCAGCCGCATTGCCGCATCGCTGAGCAGAATTTTGTATGCGCTCATTATTACGAGTGCTAGTTAGTGTTTGTGTTTGCTTGTTCTCCACGCCACCTATGTGACATTCTCACAAAAAAAAAAAAATACATATTTGCTGTCTACATTAACCAAAAAATTATTCAAATGCTGCAATCGCCTGACTGGTCACCACTGGCCGCCAACGCAGGAGAAACACAGCTCAGGGGCAATGAATTAGACACGCACGACTTCGGCGCTCGCGGTATAGTTGTTATTGTTGTGTTTATGTGTGTGGTTTCGACTAACGCCCGCTCGCCACCAACAAACACTCTTGTATATGTAAGCGTGTAATGATTAAATATAGCAATAATTATATATAACACTAATTACAATCCAAAGTTATAAATCTTTGAAATATTCCGAGCACGCGCGGAGCGCTCAATATAGAGGCTGGTGAGAGATATACATCTGCATGCATGTATACACAAACTCTCCTGCTATGTTGGTGGCACTTCGCTACATACATAAATACACAGGCATGCAGTTGTTTGGTCAAGTGAGCTTCTATAAAGGAAACAATAAAAAAGTCAACCTCATAAATATTAAGTTAATTTCATTTCACCCGTCATTTTTTCTGCTGCTCACACCGCTCAGCTGTGCGTTGGCTCAGTGCAGTTGAGTTTAGTTCGTTGTCTCTCTTAGCTTAGCTTAGTACGGATCATCGGGGCGTATACGCACCACAGTCATTTATGTAGTGTTGAGCGCATAATTATAATGCGAACGCGTATTTACCTGTGCGGCCACATTCGTCATGCCTCAAAAGTACAATAAAGGTAAACAGCATTGTAACCGAAAAGTGCAATAACAAAAACACAGTTAGCCAGCGCGAATGTTGCCACAAATGCCAAATGAACTCATTCATTTGTTGGTTGTTGGAGACGTTTTTTTTGTTTGTATTTGTATTTGTATATTTTTATTTTATGTTGTTTTTATTGTAATTTGTATTTCGGTACGCTGTATTGCGCTCATAGCTATCAAGGTGGACACCGCGTTACGCCTCAACGATTATTTTGTTGGCTTTTTAAGTTTGTTTGCCACCGGTGCGAAGTAACCGTTGTGGCTGCAGATGTTTGTGCGATTGTAGGTGCATATGTGTGTTTATTCGCTTGTGTCGTGCATGCGTGCCACATACACGTGTACATATGTACAGATAGTAAGCAGAGTGAAATCTAGCTGAAATGGCATTCAGGCTAATGGTGCAGCCGCCCCCACCCCGTTAAAACTATGGCAAATCTCTAAGAACGCTCCATATCCCGTCGCCATTAAGTGTCGGCGTAGGTCTAGATGTAACATTCCTAGTTAGCACTGATTCGGCTCTGAACTTAGGCTCTCATAAGGAGCCTTCGTCAACCCTCGCATGGCCTCCCTGCTTGCAAAGATAACCATGGAATCATGAACAAGTGACTACGCACCGGGATAGGGATAACGGCTTACGAGTTGGGGTCCATAAACTATGAATACAAGCAAACACAATACAAACACCCTAGAAGAAGTGAAAATAGCAGCAATTAATCCATCATTGGATCTGCCAAAAGAGACTGCAGACGGCAGTAACAGCAGCGGGGAGCTGGTTAAAAACCCCTTTCAAAGGAGCTCGAGACTGGCTCATTCGCCTCCGTTGATTGGAAGAACCCGATCTGCGTCTCCATGCATGCAGTACAACAGTGTCGCAAAGGAGCCCACAACAGAAGAGCTCAACCGCAGCATTAGTGCTAAAATTAAAGAGCTAACGGAGATGATGGAACTCCCGAAACGTAATATTAACCAGCCAATGCGTGATCTGGTTTCGAGCATTTCTGAGCTCCATAAGAAGTTAGAAAGGTCGATTCTGACTTCCAGAATAAGGATGTTAAAAGGGACCAAAAGTGTTGTACTCGAAGCAAAAAATGTATGCACGCAAACATCGCCTCTCATAAAGCGCGTCACGGATGGTACGCCAAAGAGATGTATTGACACAGTGGCTGCACGGAAAAGCCCGGCAAAAAAGAGCAAAAGTGACCGCGATGGAACAGTGAAGGCAACGCCGGTATCAACAAAAGAGCAAACAAGCTCAGAAGGATGGAACACGGTAATAAACAAGAAAACCCGTAAAGGAAACAACAATAAAAGTCCAAAAATAGACGGGAATCAAAGGGACGAAGCAAACACGAGGGAAAATCGCAGGCGACAGAGACCGCCCCGTAAAGACGCGATCGTTGTGAAAAGCGTTGGCAATGTCTCATACGCTGACATTCTGAAACGTGTGAAAACAGAGCCATGTTTACAGGAGCTTAACTCTAAAGTATATGGGGTTAAGAAAACTGCAAAAGGGGACTTGCTACTGGTGCTTGAGCGATCATCTGATCCAAACACTCTGAAGATCAACGAAGCAGTTAAAGCTGCCTTAGGAGATGTAGTTGAAGTAAGGACACTAACAGAACTACGCCAAATCGAAATTCGTGATCTCGACGAAATCACGACGAAAGACGAAGTCCATGAAGCTATAACTAGCCAATTCAAGGAACTAAATGTGCCTTTGTCTGCAGTTGCCAACTTGCGAAAAGCTTATGGTGGGACGCAAACGGCGACCCTTAAAGTTACACCAGAGATCGCCACTAAGCTTACAGCAGCAGGAAAAATACGGATTGGCCTAGTTATCTGCCGCATTAGAGAAAGACTTGACCCGAAAAGGTGCTTCAAGTGCATGGAGTACGGGCATGTCGCAGCGAGATGCAAAAGCACGGACGACTTCACCAAGTCCTGCTTTAAATGCGGCAGTAAAGATCACCAGGCGAAGAGTTGTACCCAAACAGCAAGTTGCTTAATTTGCAAAAAGAAACAAATAAGCGACACCGCACACGCGATGACTAGCAACAAGTGCCCTTTATATCAAAGAGCACTCAAAGAAATGCGTCATAAATGAAGTTTCTCCAACTGAATTTAAACCACTGCGAGAAGGCTCAAAGCCTGCTCGAACAGTCTGTACGAGAGCACAAAATAGATATTGCAATACTCAGCGAACCCTATAAATATGGAAATGGGAATGATTGGGTATCCGACACAACAGGCAAATCGGCTATATGGAATTGTGGAATGATTAGGTCACGAATGACGAATATAAACGCAACACGTGGCTATGTACGAGCCCGTGTTGGTAAACTGTTTGTCTACAGCTGCTATCTTCCACCTAGCTTAACCCTAGCGGAAGCCATACACGCACTGGAAGAACTTGCACATGACATTAAAGACCATAGCCCGGTCATTGTAGCTGGCGACTTTAACGCTTGGGCAGTGAACTGGGGATGCCCACGAACCACCCCTAGAGGTAAAGCCCTTTTAGAAGCGTTCGCTATGCTTGACATAGCGCTCATGAATACCGGGAACCAGCAAACATTCCAAAGAGCAGGGAAAGGGTCAATAATCGACCTGACATTTGTTAGCTCTAGCCTCGTGAGTAGTACGAGATGGTCCCTTAGCCAGTATTACACTGGAAGTGACCACTTTGCAATACTTTGCGATATAGGCAAACATGATAGGCCGAAGTCATCTAACTCGCACGAGGTCAGATACCGGGTTGGAACTTTGGACCCGGAAGTGTTCGAGATAATGATGGCAAATTTTACACCTACTGGAAATGCGGCTGAAAAAACTAACCAAGTCATGAGGCAACTCACTAAAGCATGTGATGCAGCTATGAGTAAAACAAGGCCTAATAAAAACCACAGAGAGCCCGTTTACTGGTGGACGGAAGAAATCTCTGCAGCACGCGAAGAATGCAATAGAGCAAGAAGAACTTACCAGCGGTCGAGAGGTACGACCAGCTTTGAAAGGAACAGACTCCTATTTAAACAAAAAAGGAAAACGCTAAAAAATGCAATTAAGAGCAGCAAACGCAAGTGCTTCCAAAAACTATGCGAGGATGCTGACAGCAATCCATGGGGATTTGCATACCAGCTAGTGATGAAAAAAACAAAAGCCTTCAAACCGCTGCCCACGACGTGCCCGGTTATCCTGCGCAACGTGGTCAACACATTGTTCCCCCAACAGCAAGGCATCGCAGCCAACGCTGCCAGCTGTATGGAAGACGATGGAAATCGAAGCCTGGCCAACGCTGACGAAATTTTGCACATTTGCAAACAGATCAAAGGCAATAAGGCACCCGGGCCCGATGCGATCCCGAATGAAGCCCTTAAGTTGGCAATCCAGAAGCATACAGAAATCTTTGTGGACGTTTATAACTCCTGCTTAGAAGAATGCACATTCCCGACAGAGTGGAAACTGCAAAAGCTAGTGCTAATACCAAAAGGGTCTAAGCCGGCGGAAGATCCCTCAGGATACCGCCCACTATGCTTACTGGACACGGCAGGGAAAATACTAGAGAGGCTTATTGTAAATCGCCTGGAATCTTCCATCGATAGTGCCGGAGGGTTATCGCCGCACCAATATGGCTTCCGTAAAACACGCTCTACCACAGATGCTGTTATAGCGGTTAAGCGCATTGCTCACAAGGCGATTGAAGGTTCTCGCTGGCTCTACGGAGATAAAGAGTATTGCCTAGTCACAACGTTAGATGTAAAAAATGCATTTAATACAGCAAACTGGGGCAAAATCCTAAATGCGCTTGAGAATTTCCGAGTCCCAGCCTACATTCGGAAAATTGTTGCAAGCTACTTCACCAACAGAGTGCTGCAATACAAAACAGACGAAGGTATGAAAAGGTACAGAGTAACCGGAGGAGTACCACAGGGGTCAGTGTTGGGCCCACTCCTCTGGAATATAATGTACGATGGAGTTTTGCGTCTCCAACTACCTCCAGGATCCCAAATCATAGGGTTTGCTGATGATATTGCAATCGTAGTCGTTGCTAAATTCCTAAACCAGGCCGAAGCGATCTGCAACCAAGCGGTCGACATCACAAAAGATTGGCTGCGCATTAGTGGTTTAAGCCTTGCAAACCATAAAACAGAGGCAGTTCTCATCAGTAGCAGGAAAATAGTTGAAACAGCAAATCTCAGAGTAGGTGACCACGCACTAGAATCTAAGCTGTACATTAAATATCTCGGGGTAATGATTGACCATAGGCTAAGCTTTAAACAGCATCTAACATACGCCAGCGATAAAGCAGCGAAGGCTGTAACCGCATTGACACGTATTATGATGAATACGAGAGGACCTAGGCAGGCTTCTAGGAAGTTGCTTAGCAGTGTGGTATCATCTATCTTGCTATATGCGGTACCAGCCTGGGTCGAAGCAACTAACTGCAGCACATACATGAAAGGCATTAAATCGGTATACCGGTTATGTGCCCTCAGGGTGTGCTGTGCATTCCGCACAGTATCGGAAGATGCTGTATTGGTCCTCACGGGTATGCTACCAGTTAAGCTGACTGCACTGGAATTCGCCTAAATAAAAAAACATCGAGCGGATCCAGCGCAGCTGTCTAACCGAAGGACTGAACGGGAGCGAAGCATCCGTACTTGGCAGGAGGAATGGAGGAACTCGAGGAACGGACGATGGACATATCGATTGATCCCGAATATCGCAAGATGGATAAATCGAAAGCATGGTCAGATAGATTTCTACCTGACCCAAGTACTTAGTGGGCATGGATGCTTTAAGGCTTATCTGCATAGATTTAAGCACGAAGATGACCCGTACTGCACCTTTTGCGACAGTCTAGTTGAAGATGCAGAACATGTTTTCTTTGTCTGCCCTCGTTTCGAGCTGGAAAGAGTCGAATTGAGTGATAGGGTGGGGAAGCCAATAATGGTTAGCAACCTAGTAGACATCATGCTTGATTCAGAAGAACATTGGTCCGCTGTCAGTAACATGGCAAGGATATTGATTACCAAGCTGCGTCGCAATGAACAACAGCGCAGATTGTTACGTAGAGGCAATAGGCCACACCCCCTCCCGTGAAGTAGTACCTAGTAACACTTAACGGCATTAGGAATCACCAAATTGCGTCACG
>JAYXIM010004135.1:0-52535 GCA_037575425.1 Anastrepha fraterculus | reverse complement strand
AACGACAGGTGGGTATTCCCACTATTTAAGACAGGTAGCGGCAGGCTATTCACCTACCCTGTCATAAATCAAAACAGATTAACGAAACCAACGCAATACTGAGTCTTGTCGAGGCCCTATGCTCCCTAGTGGAGTGAACAAGGAAACTGAAAACAAAATTACTTCGCAGGAGTGGGAACGACCTATTGCCACTTTATGAAGATCTGCGGCGTTGTTTTGCGCGACGCAGTTTGGTAATTACTACTTTTGCCATATTTCTGAGAAAGAACCAATATTCTTCTGAAACCAGCCTAATAGTGCATAACCTAGTGGATTACTAACCATTATTGGCTGAATACTCAATTCCTCCCTTTCGAACTCAAAATAAAAAGAAAACACGCTATGCATCTTCAACTAAGTTGTCACAAAAAGTGCTCGTTCTTATGCTTAAATCTATGCAGATAAGATTTAAAGCATCCATGTCCTCTAAGTACTTGAGTCAAGTAGAAGTCTATCTGCCCATGTTTCTATTTATCGATTTGGAAATATTGGAAATCGATGGATACGTCTGTCGACCGTTCATAGAGTTCTTCCACTTCTCCTGCTTCGCTCTCGTTCAGTCTTTCGGTGATTAACTGTGGAGAATCCTCTTATTTTTTTTTTTTTTTTTGACTCAACGAAATCGAATGCAACCGGTAGCAAATCGTGGATTTTTTTTCCTTGTTCGCTCCTCTCGGCAGCATAGGGTCTCGTCAAGTCTTTTCCATCTTACACGGTTCTATGTTCTTGTTTTTGCACCGTCCGCGCAGCATCGACTTTCGCCAAGTTTTTTTTGGTCAACCGCGACCTCTGCTCCCTTGCGAGTTCCAGTCAAGTGCCATCCTCGTAATGCTATCTGGTGGTTTTCTCAGAGTGTGACCTATCCATCGCCACTTTCTGCGTTTGATTTGCCTAAGAATGGGTTGGTGGAGTGGAATGGGAGATCGTGGATTATGATGGTGAAAAGTCAAACTCATGGGCATTCCATAAATCGAGCTTTTTTTGACGAATTCCCGCACTTAATAAATGTCGCGTTTGATATTTTTTGTTCGAATCTTCGCCTTCACAGAATTTATAAACGGATCGAAATAAGAAGTGCGGCAGATGGATTATAGCGAGCTTTTAGCCACTGTGTAGTACGAAAAAAATTTAAGTAATCTTTTAAAAAAAGAAAAATTATGTTCTGCGAAAAGTAATACTTAGGTTATACAAAAAAAATCAATGAATTATATTTTTAAATAAAGCGCAAATAAAGCTACCTAATTTTACTTTCTTTTGAATGGATGAAGAGTTGGTACCTACAAGAATGCTTAACATTTGTCCAAAATAGCATTACCTGTGAACTAAAACTTTCACTCACCGGTTACAAGTATTCCCTGCAAGGTACACACGCACCCATAGTTGTGTGTGTGTGTGCGTAAGTGTGTTTGTGAGTGCACCTGTGTACTAGCCAATGGATTTCAAAGCATAATTTGCCCTTTCGCCAACTCACTCAGCAACTCAACAAGCAACAGAAAGCAGTCAACAATAACACTGCTGTTAGGAAGTGTGTAGGTAACGAAGGATACTGAATATCTAATGCTGAAATGCGCTTCTGGAGCTAAAGCACACACACATACACACATAGTTGTATGTGCCATCATATGAAGAAGCATTTAAGTATGTGCATACATATATACATATTTATATGTATGTATATATGAATTTATGCGCATACCATGTGCATATGTGTGTGCACTAGGGACGTCAATCCTGGCATACCGGGATTATCATGAGACTTGTTTATATGAATCCCAGCATAATTTGAAGAAAGAAAGTTGACATTTATTCAAATTACAGAATTTTAGATTTTTGACATGCAACAAAATAGCTAAGCGTGCAACATTGCTTATTCAGAGCAAATGGAAATTTTATCATATCTGCAAAGTTTTGACGGGTTTTGTGTGCAATACAATTGGATACAACTGAAATACTCTATAAACTATAAAAATAACTTGAAATAAAATGATCCTTTACAGAATTTAACCTTCCTATACCCGCGCGTTGGCTTGTGAGACCGATAAAATGATTTTACGTAAATTTTTGTTTTTCCAGAAACTCTACAAAGTTGAATTTACTGCTAGCTTCCGCTTTTCTTGCAAGCTCTATATTAGTGTTGATTTGGCATTTGCACTAGACAGGTGTGTTGGTGAATTTTATAAAAATTAGTCTGTGAGACCGACGCGGGTATATGTGTAATTTTTTGTAAAGTTAAAGCAGTTGTTTTGTGTTTTGTTTCTTTCTTATTTTTTTACGTTTTACTATTTTGCAGGTACTTTTTAACATTATAATGAATGAAGAGCAAATCAAACTACTTTTGGAGGAAGAAAATTCGACTTCTGATTATGAGGATGAAAATGACAGCGACGTTGAAGACTTTGTTGCAGGAGATGTAGAAAGTTATGATACCGAGCAAGAAGATGATGAAGAATACGACGAGGAGCTGAATGAGATAGATGATAGAAAATTTTATCTTGGTAAAGATGGACACACTAGGTGGAATAATGATGCTCCGTCAAATCGTGTAAGACGTCTCGCTAGGAATATAGTCACTCAACTGCCAGGGCCTAGAAAAGAAGCAAAAAACTTGAAGGAGATAGGCGAGGTTTGGAGATTATTTTTTACTGAAGTTGTTATAAATCGTATTGTAAAGTATACTAATGAACATATTGATCTCATTAAACCTAATTTTTCAAGAGAAAGCGACTGAACCTATACAGACAACATAGAAATCAAAGCCCTTTTAGGCCTTTTAATCTTTGCTGGAGTTAGGAGAAATAGTCGCTTGAATGCTAAAGATTTATTCAAAACAGATGGTTCCCCTCCGGAGATATTTCGATTAACTATGAACTGGAATCGATTTTATTTATTAATGCGTTGTCTAAGATTTGATAATAAAGCCACGCGAGCTGAAAGAACTGCCGTAGATAAACTAGCTCCAATAAGGGAATTATTTGAAGAAGTTGTAGCCGCGTTTCAAAAATACTACAGTGTATCCCAGATTGTTACAATAGATGAAAAATTGGAGGCTTTTAGAGGTCGTTGTGGCTTCAGGCAGTACATCCTCTCAAAACCAAATAAATATTGCATACAAATTTACGCCTTAACAGTTGCCAAAATGTTTTATACCTCGAAAATGGAAGTTTACGTAGGAAAGCAACCTAGTGGCCCATATGAAGTTGATAATTCGTTCATGGAATTAGTTGTACGACTAAGCGAAAGTATTCACAATTCTGGCCGGAATATCACATGTGATAACTTTTTCACTAGTATCCCATTGCTGGATAAACTTGAATCTAAGCACAAACTGACCATTATTGGGACAATAAGGAAAAATAAGAAAAAATTACCCAAACAATTCACCGAGATAAGAGGACGAGCGGAAAAATCCAGCTTGTTCGGACACCGTGGCAACTGCAGTCTTGTTTCGTATGTTCCCAAAAAGGGGAAAAACGTGCTTCTTGTATCGAGCATGCATGCTGGTGTTGAAATCAATGAGATTACTAATAAACCAGAAATGATAATGGACTATAATATGACGAAAGGTGGGGTTGACACCGTAGATAAAATGTGTGAAACGCATAATGTTGCTCGAGGTACGAATAGATGGCCCATGGTTATTTTCTATAGCCTTATGAATATTGCGGGTATAAATTCATACATAATACATGTACAAAATAATCCTAGTAAGAAAATTAACCGCAGAGCCTTTCTTGAATCTTTGTCGTATGATCTTATTAACTCGAAACTTCGACGTCGAGCTCTAAACAGTTCCTTGCCTAAAACCATCAAACTTCGGCTCTTTGAATTATGTAAAATAGATGGTCCCGAGACTTCTGGAGCATCGTTTAATAAAAGTGGTCGCTGTGGATACTGTTCCTCAAAGAAAAACCGAAAAACGCGTTACAACTGTGCTACCTGCCGACAGTATTTTTGTTTGGACCATGCTATTATGGTGTGTCCTGAGTGTTTCCGTAAGGATAATGAATAAGATAGTTTGACGTTTTTATTGCAAATAAATATTTTTTAAGCTAGAAAGGCATTTTTTTTTTTGAGGTGGTAAAAGCGTAAGTTTTCTTTTTAAGGCAGATTTTTACATGAATTGCGATATGCCATGATTTTTTATTTCAAGACTAAAAATTAATATAATTTATAATTTATGTATTGTCCAAGAAGTGTTTTTAAGTTATTATAACTTATTTTTATTTATGTGAATAAATATAGTACTTAAGAAAACATTATCGATTTTGATGGCTTTTTTGTTAATCACTTAAAATCAATAAAATAAGTGAATACAAATTTAATGCGTAGTTTTATAAAAAACTGATATCCCGGCATAAATCCCGAAACTTCCTGGTTATCTAAAAAATATGCCGAAAACCTCACTGGATTCTCTAAAAAATATCCCGAACAGTCGGGACCGTGAATCAACGCTAATATTAACAACCCTCGTGTACACTTATTGAGTCGCACAATTCTGCAGCGTGCCCAGATCATTTTGCTATCCAACTTTACTTTGCTATTTTTTATCAGCGGCGTTCTTTTTCTTGCTCTCTAAGTAAGCTTAGAATTATTTATGATTACAAATGGGCTGCTACTTCAACAGATATGCTTATGCAATACATATGTACACATGTATGAGACTCTTTATGAAGTATATAAGTACGTATGTATATGTGTATTTATATGTGTATGTAAGTGTGTTAAAGTTACTCATCACTGCTTCCTACTTTTCGACTAGCCCCTACATACATAGCGCACGTCTTTTATCCTTTCGATCAATTGATTTGGTTACTTTACTCTTCTTCAAATAAAATTCAATATATTTTCATTTCCATTTTTATTTTTGTTTTGCAATTTCCCAATTTCTTTAATTTTGTTGGCGCTTGTTTGCAATTTTCTCTCTAAAATAAATGATCCAAATGGCTTCTTAGCAGTTTGATTTTTTTTTTTTTTTTTTTTAAATTTTAATAGGTTTTGAAAGGCATTACTGCAAGTACTTCTATGTTGTGTCTAAGATCTAAGGAATTTCAACGAAGAGAGATAAATGATAATAGAAATTTTGTAGGATGATGAATTATGTCAGCTTTGGCAAATAACCTTTATTTATTGCAAAGGGCTACCTTTTTTAGCAATTTATTCAAAAATTAAACTAAGAATACAAATTGAGTACTTTTTACCATTTTTAATGAGGAGCTGCAACATACATATACACAGCGAAATTGGATTTATGGATTGAACCGGCTGAGAAGCGAATGATTTATATTTCATTTAGTAAGTTATACGGCTAGTTCTACTTCTAGAAAGACATGATTTGACTTTAAAGAATGGAATTATTTTTATAAATTGCGCAATTCACACATTTTTATATATAAACTTTAGAGAATAAAATTATTGGAAATTTTACAATCAGCTCTTTTAAGTTGATAAGCTGAGAATTGTTACTATTATTATTACTACTAGCTGACCCAGCGAACTTTTCCCCGCTCTAGAGGCAATTAAAAAGCAGATTTTTGATTTTATTAAGTTAATTTTTTTATTAGTCAAGTATTTCAATGAAGCTTTAATAGATTGCGCTCTTCAGTTAAGCACCTTGCGATACACGACATTTTTTGTTTTATTATCAGGTGCAAGAACAAACAACGCAGATGGTTTTCCGACCCGTGAACATGCCACATATAATTGACCATGTGAGAAACATTGATTTTCTAGATTCAGACCACAAACTTTCAAGGATTATATTTGTGATTTGTTAATGGTCGTGGCGAATGCAAGACGGATCGGAAATTGAAGTTTTTAAACTCAAACGGAAGATCGGTTGGGATCATCGTGATCCTCGGAATGAGAACTTCTTCACCTTTGAATTTTTCTTTGAGTATCATTGCGTAAATTTAATTACCACCAAACGCGTACTGTTGCAAAGTTTTGGTGGGCTTATGATTCGAAACATGATTACTACGGAGCCAACTTTTAGGCGTAAATTGTGCAGTGGTAAGCCAGACACATCCAAAGAGTTTAAAAATTCAATTGGATAGTTGGTGGCTTCATCTTCATTTGTTACACAGTCAATGGATTTGAATGAATGCATTGTTTCAATGATATCATTTTGTTTTATGTAGTTCTTTACATCTTTATTCTTAGCCGCTGAAATTGCTCGCTCACTCAACCATTCATTATTTGTGTAGTTATTAATGATGTTTGGAAATACTTTATTGATAAGTTCGTCTTTCGATGAGACAAAGTTACAGAAATTCTAAGGAAATGAAATCAATCCGCTGGATTCGTTGACAGGTACTCGACCATTACCGATAGTCAGTAATTGCTCAGAGAAATCTTCAGCAAATGTATCATTAAGTAATGCAACTCTCTGTTTGTTATCAGCTGAGGTTTCTTTACATAGCGCCATAGATTCGATGATTTGAGGCAAGCGTTTATTTCGTCAGCAGCGGTTGATCTTGGAATTACTGGCAGTGTTTGGCGGAAGTCGCCAGAAATTAAAATCATTGCGCCTCCAAAACATCTCGAGTCATTGCGTATATCTTTCAATGTTCGGTTAAGTGCTTCTAATGCACGTTTATGCGCCATTGTGCTTTCGTCACAGATGATGATGTTCAATGCTGATAAAACTTTGGGCATTGCTGAGTTTTTTGAAATATTATTTTACATGTTGGCTCTTCAATTTTTTGAAGATTTAACGGAAATTTTAATGCTGAATGAGCCGTACGGCAACCTTCGAACAATGTGGCTGCTATTCCAGAAGAAGCAACTGCAAGCGCAATGTTGGATCTCGCACGAATAGTGGCTAAAATTACTGACATGAGGAATGTCTTACCAGTTCCACTAGGGGCATTAAGGAAATATAAACCACCATTTCCATCAGCAATTGCCTTCATTAATGTATCATAAACTTTTGGCGATTCACAGTGGTACATTCGTTTGAACCACTAAATCCAATTCCTGGTATCATATTCACGTTCCTGTTCCAACTCTCGATTAAATTCGTCATTCATTTCACGATTTGGCGCTGGCATTTCTAAAAACTAAACTTCTAAACTACCGCACGTAAGGTAGCACATGTCTTCGATCAAGAGTAAAGTCCGATTATGTATCTCCTCATCCATCTCAAGATCCGGATTTCTGGAACTGACACGAATTTGATAGAAAATATCTTCTGACATATTATCCTTGTATTTACGCCATAGGTTAGATGGGTTCGATGGAAAGCATGTCGAAATGATGATAGCAAATAATGTGCGTACATATCTGACTCGGAGATGCAGAGATAATGGCTTCAACGATTGTCGTATCCCAATGGGTATCGTTTTCGAGTAAATTGAGTTCTTCACATGCAGCACGATATGTTGGGAACATTGTACCATTAACAGTCCGTAGTGACTCAAATGACGTTGGCCCACGCACATTTACGACCAAAAACCGCAAATTGAAGCATTCATCATTCTTTGGATGAACTGTATACATATGATCAAGAGCATCAGTAGAACGCACATCCGCAATGTTTCGTTTGCATTACGGCTTTGTGATGATTCAAAGAGAATACAAATTACTGTGATTATATATTTCTGACAAAATTTATATTATCAAATTTTCTACTTAACCATAGACAAAATTGCATTAGCTGTCATTAGCGTTTTGTTATTCCATATCAGTTGCGTTTTTGTTATACCACATTTTATAGTGACTTCACGGAAACGCGGTCGAATAGGATAAAAGGTATCCTATGTCAGTCTCCTGGTTCTAAGCTACTTCTCCACCAATCTTCAACCAAATCGGTTCAGCCGTTCTCGAGTTATAAATAGTGTAACTAACATGACTTTCTTTTATATATATAGATTATTGATTGGCCCTTTGTGCACTGCGACCCGAATAGATCTATTGCACAGCCATGTAGCCAACTCGAACAGTTGTAGGCTATTAATAAATCCTTAAACTGCTGTAGGCTTAATTTCTACTTGGAGGTTGGGATCTATAGCCCCATTTCGCAGGTATTTTAGTCTGCGTCGTGCCACTGCTGGGCAGTCGCATGGGACGTGTTCTGCTGTTTCTTGTGCCTCTTTGCAGAGTCTGCAAGAATCGTTTTCTATGACACCTATTTTTTTGATGTGATAATTAAGTTTACAGTGCCCTGTTAATAGTTCAGTGTAAAGTTTTATGTCCTCTCTGCTTAGGCTAAGGATTGCTTTTGCCTTTATCCGTTCTGGATCTATGAGTCTTTTCGATTGCCGCGTGCCCGATTGGGCTCTCCAGCAGTCGGTTAGACCTTGTTGTTCCTGCTCACGCAAAAAGGCATTTTTGAAGCTGTTATTTATCCCGCAGAAAGGTTGAGGACCTATGGAGGGAGTGCTTGCCCCCTTTTTCGCTAAAGTGTCCGCAATTTCATTCCCTTCGTGTCCCTCATGTCACGGCAGCCACATCAAGGTAACAAAGTTTCTTGATGCTAAGGTGTTGAGAATTTTAAAATATTCCCACACCAACCTTGCTTGGAATGAGAAGCTATCCAGCGATTTTAGAGCTGCTTAACTGTCAGAGAGAATGTTAGTATTGGACATTCTCTGGCACACAGCTCTAAGGCTGGAAAATGGAAGTGGTTTTTGCCATTGCAATTGCATTTTTGAAATGTAGTCCGACAATTACAGCCCCGGCACTACCGTCTTCCATTTGGACCCATCAGTAAACCCCACCTGAGTGCCCTGCTCTAAGAATATTTCATTGTTTCTCCACGCTGAGCGGTCACTAATGGCCACTTTGAATTTTATGGAGAATTCTTGTTTCCTTTCCTTCTTGTCGTGAACTGTCAGGCACAGAGAGTTCAGGATTGAACCCAGAATCCTTAGATGTCCTCTAAGATTGTCTTCTTTGAGATGAAATAGATTAGGAAGCCTTAGATCTGCACTGATTGCCGACCCTTTGGCTACAAGATATAGTGGAATGTGTCCAGTTGCCATTCCTAAAGCCGTTGTGGGGCATGTTCGCATTGCTCCCGTAACGCTCAGACAGGCTATTTTTTTATAGCTGATTAAGTGTTATCTGAGTCTTAGTTTGGTCTACTTTTGGCCACCAAAACAGAGAGGCATGGGAGATCATTAGCCCTATTATAGTCTTATAAGACCATGCCACCATCTTTGGCCGCAGACCGCATGTTTTACCGTAAAGCCTTTGGAATACGTATATTGCTCCCAAGGCTTTTTTGTGATGTACGATAAATGATCTTTCCAGGTCAAGGTTTTATCAAGCATTACTCCCAGATATTTCATGTCCCCAGATAGAGTTAAATCGGTATCCCCTAGTTTAAGAGTCCCTAGACTTAATTTCCGTCTTCGGAAGGGTACCACACAAGTCTTGTTCGGATTTAATGAAAGTCCTTTCTCCCGCCTCCAGTTTTGAGTAATGTCGAGAGCTAGTTGCATGCGATCAGTTATAGTAGAGTCAAATTTGCCTCTAACCTTCTTCTTCTGAATTGGCGTGATAAACGCTTACGCGATTTTGGCCGAGTTTTACAAAGCGCGCCAGTCGTTTCTTTCTCGTGCTAACCGGCGCCAATTGGACACACCAAGAGAAGCCAAGTCCTTCTCCACCTGATCTTTCCAACGCAGAGGAGGCCATCCTCTCCCTCTGCTACCACCAGCTGGTACCGCATCGAATACTTTCAAAGTCGGAGCGTTTGTATCCATTCGGACGACATGACCCAGCCAGTGTAGCCGCTGGATCTTTATTCGCTGCGCTATGTCTATGTCGTCGTAAAGCTCTTATGTACAGCTCATCGTTCTATCGTCTTCGATATTCGCAGTTGCCAACGTGCAAAGGTCCAAAAATCTTACGCAGAATCTTTCTCTCGAACACTCCATGCGTCGCTTCATCGGATGTTGTCATCGTCCAAGCTTCTGTGCCATACGTTAGGACGGGCATGATGAGAGTCTTGTAGAGTGTGAGTGTTAGTTTTGTTCGTCGACAGAGGACTTTACTGTTCAGTTGCCTACTTAGTCCAAAGTAGCACTCAAAGTAGCCCCTAACCATGATGTCTAAATCGTCAGCAAAGCTCTGTAAGAGATCGTCAATGATCAATAGCCAAATGAGCGGTGATAAACTGCCTCCTTGGGGGCATCCTTTGGTTGACTTGATACAAAGTCTTTTTGGCCCAGTTTCAAAGATTGCCGTTCTATTCCTCAGCATATCGAGAACCAACGTTATGGTTAGTATATCCAATTCCTTGCTAACCGTACCTTCCTCATAGGGCAATCTCCTTACCAGCCAACGCCTTTTAGATCTTGGTCGTAAGGCTAAGTATGGCAGTTTCTGTCGACTTGCCTGGCTGGTAAGCATATTGTTCAATTATTTTCATAATAATAATAATAATAATTGGCGCTAACACTCATTTCGGTTGTCTGCCGCACCCGTCCTTTTACTTGTGAAATGCACTCGAAGGAATGCAGGCAATGGCCATTCCGAGTGGTGGCCATCATTGTCTGCCTCATTAAGTTGTGCAGATTTTTGCTCAGAACAATCTGCATACTAAGCCCATATTTATTACTAGACGGGTACAGTTGTTCTTCACATTCCAGTCGACCTCAAATTCTTTTGTGCCTTGTACGCACTACAGAACCTCATCCAGACCCAGTTTCCGTAATAAACTCAAGATAAAGCGGGATTGTGTTAAGCGTATGCGCCTTTCTTCTGGCTGCAATTGACCGAGATGTCTCAACCTTCTCCGCGATATTGCGCTGCATTCCAGGAGAAGGTGCATTGTAGTCTTCTGGGATTGGTCGCACAAACGAAAATAATAAGTGGACCATATCCCAACCATATACAGCTGACCACGCAGTCTCCAGTGGCCCTTGGGAATGCCCATGACATTCTCAAGGTTATGAGTTTTTTAAACCTATTTTTTTGTACCCTCCCAGTAAGGCTCTGGCCTAGCCTAACCCTAGTTCGGTGCCAGCTAACCTCCAACGTTAGCTCTTCACTACTAAGCTTCTTCTTGATTTTGTGTAGTCGTCCCATAGCAAGGAAGGGCTAAGGTCCTATTAATGACAAGGCTGCAGCATTTCTCGCTAATGAGCCCGCTACCTCGTTCCCCTTCATTTCTGGAACTATGCGTTCCTAATAGATTCAGTTTATCGATACACTCAAACTGCAGTGAGGACTTAGTCACCCAGGATGACAGAGCCTTGAAAGCCGCCTAACTATCGCTCGGAAGATGTTTGGAAAATTAGCCATCGGCACAGAACGCTTGATTCTAGGGTCATTTAATCCAACGCCTATTGGTGCCTTCGAGCCTTCTGTGTACCAGTGCAAAGTACACCACTGGAGTTTCCTTTCAAATGCAGGTATACTCAAGTTTAACTTGTAGTCTGAACTTCTTTTCGAATTTGATGACTTACCATGGGCCAGTGGGAGCGGCAGACTCAGCAATTTCATGTATTTAGATGTCATTACTTATCCCCTACCGAAGCCTTCCCTGGTAATATTCAACAGGGTACTCTTGGCTGATTGCTGAATAACTAGACAAAGCGGTGTCAGCTTAAGCGTTCCCTCCATCCCAGATGGGGCAAGTCAGCATCGCTCCGTGCTGCACACGCATGCTAAACTCTGAAAGTTAGTTAGTGCCGCCCGGACTGTCGGGAGAGTGGCTCTCGATATGCAAGCGACCGCTCCATATGTTATCATTGATCTCATTATCATGACGACCATCCATCTCAAGATTCTTGAGCTACAGGCCCAGGATTTTCCTGCTAGACGTTTTGCAGATCATGATAGCTTTTGTTGCTTTGGACAAGGTGGCGTCCGCATGCCTCTTCTAGCTAAGCTTGGCACCCAGCTAACTTTGCTGATCAAACTAATAGCAACCCCGTCCAGTCTCTCTAAAGCACTTTAACTGATCGTTGTAGAAGAACTTCCAACAATTAGTTGCTCGACCATTCCGGAGTTGAAGTATTTCAATATCTGCCTGACCAAGACCGGATATTTATACGAAATATGCGACTTAGTTTCATTATACTCAAGCCAAACTCAGCAAGGTGTCTCAGTACTCAGACCTAATCGGAGTATTTTTTTTTTTTTATGGAGGTTGAAATCAAAATGTCAGAAACATCTCAAAGGTGTCGCCACACCAATGGTATGTGGGGCACGCTACCACTAATACTATAACAATCCTCAACCTCGGCTAGCTCTACCCTGGGACCACAAAAGTATAACTTCTGGGTAGAGCCGCGTTTATGTCCGAAGACACAACAGGTACCCGCGTCCAGGTTCCTCTCCTGTAGGCGTATGAAGGCTATACACCGTCGATAGTCTCAATTACTCCCACTATGTTTATGGGTGGTCCAAAGTACAGGAGGCATCGGAAAGCTTTCAGTAGTGTTATCTTAATTCACTACCGTCTTGTCTTCTGTATGATACTGTATTGAGTGTTTCACTCAAACGTCTGTGCTTGTTGTCGGTTCGTCAGAGACTGTCCGCCTTCTCTGCTGCTGAAACGCTTTGCGTTCCCAATCAATATGACGAAGTGGCGTCATAATCTTACCTGCAAACGTTTGCGTTGCCTCCCACTTACCGCTGGTTGCGCACATATCTCGTATGAGGGTGCTGGAGGACGGTTGATGACCCAGGGCTTGCTCCAGTATAGCTCGTTCCTCTCTAAAGCGGTCGCAATAAAACAAGACGTGTGCTGCGTTTTCGTTTATATTCGGGCAGTTTGGACAGAAAGGGCTGTCTGCCAGCTTAAAACGGTGCAGGTATTCCTGAAAACAGCCATGTCCGCTGAGCAACTGTGAAAAGTGATAGTCGGTGTCTCCATGTTTTCTCATTAACCAATCATCAACACGTGGTATGAGTTTGTAGGTCCAACGTCCGCTTTGTGACTCATCCCACCGCTGCTGCCACCGGCCTATTGTCAGCAGTCGCTCCGCTGCTTTTTCTCCAGGTGTGGGCCGCGTTCCCTATCTGTTATAGAGCCGAAACATTTCATCTGCCAAGAGGTTTAGGGGTATCTTTCTCGCTATTACGCAGATTGCATCATCAGACACCGTTCAATACGCGCAAGTTACACGCAGCGCGCCTTGCCTGTAGGTCTGGGTGACTTCCCGTAGATTAGACTATTTGGTCCCCGCCCAGATAGGTGCTGCATACAGAATTATAGAGTCAGCAACCAATGACAGTAGCCGTCTGCGATTTCCCTGGGGCCCTCCTATATTAGGGAGAAGTCGCGTTAGGGCACCATTGACAGAAGCCGCCTTGCAACTTACATTTATTAAATGCTGCCGGAAACAAAGTCTTGTGTCGATCCAGACCCCAAGATATTTGATCGCCTTTTTCGAGACTATACGGTGTGTACCTATGTTCAGCTCAAAGGACTTTCGCCCTCGCACTTATTAGAACTGCCTCGGTTTTGTTACCGGCTAAATCTAACTTAGCCTCGTTAAGCCATCGTTGCACTCTCGCTGCAGCATCGTTGCACTTTTCCTTTAAGTCGTCAAGTTTCCTATCAACTACAACCAGGGCAATATCATCGGCGTATCCCACAATTTCGGCGTTTGGCGGGAGCTTCACCTTCAGGACTGCACTGAACCTTGTGGTACACCAGCTGAGACCTTGTACGTTTTTTGTCCCTTTTCAGTTTCATATCGCAGAATGCGGAGTATTTAAAAGCGCAATTGATTGTAATCAGTAAGCAGCCTAATAGTAATATATATTATCTGTACCCAACAACTGAATATGTTTTCTGTCAAACAAAGCATAGCGAAATAGTTTAACATGTTTGTGACCACTTCTTGTTCCTCATTATTGACGTCACTCTGATTTTAGCCAGTTAGTAATTTTACTTATAAACCTTAAACCCAGCCAGATATCCCGCCATTTCATATTTATCAATGTGCACTTTTGTTTGAGGTTGTAGATTGGATATGACGTTTTGCTAATTTTGCATGACGTCTGGTTTAGATGATGCTTTAGCCGAATCCAGCACCTGCTTTGCAGCTTGGCTATCCGAAGAAAGAGCGATATTGCCTTAAAAGAGAAGTCTGCAATAAGTATCTAAGTTTATGAGAATATATACCTCCTTCAATACCACAATCCATTTCAGAACCATTTGTGTAAACTGTAGGGTCGATGGTTTTTAGTGAAAGTCCCTTATTTATACGTCCATCGTCCTTTAAAGGAGTGATCACATCTATTGTGTCACTTTGCTATCGTATGTTCGCGTTCGGTTACTTTATCTTCAAATTTTGGTTTGTGCCCACGTGAGTGATACAGTCGCTTAAGTTATTCTGCTCGTATATCCAGAGGAAATTTACTTGCTATAACGCAGATGACATCATCAGATACTTTTCTGTACGCATATGCTACACTGAGCGTGCTAAGATCACGTGACTTTTCACTGCGCCAGATTTTTTGAAGAGCGCTTCGAGCTCGCAAAAGCCCTCGGCGACGTCTCCACACCAGATAACTTTGTAACGCAAATGCTGAACTCGAGAGAGAAATGGGAAGCAGTAAAACAGCTGACAGCAAGGATATTAATAAAACTGCAAAACTTAGAATGGGATGAAAGTGAATAGATATCGCCGATATAGAAAACCCAACATATGCCCAGATGTTTCGCCAAAGAAGCCATTTTGAAACAGATCTCCAGTGGGGATGACTATATTCAAGAGCAGACGACAAGCACGAACGCTTGAGGTAAAGTCTTGAAACGAACTTAAACAGACAACAAGTCGATATCGAGTAACGATGCTGCAATTTTCTGATGCCCCAATGGATTCTATCGATAGCTTATAATCCCAATACGCAATTAAGAGAGGTACCTAGACGCAGTTACCTGGTGTGTCTAAAAGGCATAAACACGAATTCACCTTGATGAAATTTGCTTTTAGCAGTCCCACGGTGGAATGAGCCGATAGGGGAGGAATGCTATGGGGTTAGTGGGTGCATGCCCCACATACCACTGGTGTGACGGCACCTTTGATGATGTTTCTGACATTTTTGATTTTAACCTTATCTGCAAAACATAAAAAACAGGTAAAGTCCCTTACTTCATTCCTCTAAATTCCTATTGAAGGTCACCGTTGGGATGATGTAATGAGTCCTCCCTGAGGTAAAAAAATAATAAATACTCACATTATACGAAAACATTTTTTTTTTAATTTTACTTCAATTGTTTATGTGTTTTTGTGATAGTAAAATTTAGTTTGTTTTGTAAACAAATGGAAAAAACTCCCTTAACTTCTGCCGATTACTCTGAAACTACTAACAAGTAGCCTAATATCTACTTCGAAAATTCGAAAAATTTGTTTCTTTTTTTTATTTCAAAAAACGTAAACACTCAAAAAACATGAGCCTTGACATCCAAGTGAGCATATCTCTTACCAGTCCTGCTAACGACTAAGTAGGTAATTGAGGAGCAACAGCTCTTTCAGCGAACGAAAAATACGCTATTTCACTCCCACCTCTAAAGCTTGATATGGCACCCATGCAAAGTCTTACTTTCAAGAACGCGACTGTGAGACTGCAAAACAGCACTGGGCTGTTACCCTCAATGGATATTCGTTTAACGGTTCCTTTGCTTGTCCACCAGAAGCTCCCGTCGGCTCAGGCAGAGTTTCGATGCGCTTTGGCTTTCATCGAAGTGAGAAATAATGCCATTCGACACTTATGATTGCACCGGATCACCTTTAAAAGCAATAAAAGGGCAAGTGGCCTTTAAAAATGTGGTGTGGTGTAGTTGATATCACTTTCGAAGTGTATTTGTTTTTTATTTTTGTTCTTTGGTGTTCCTATACTAAAAATTAATCATTTGTTTTCTGCAAATATTCCGACAACTTGTCACTCCCGCATTCCCTTTGAGCTGTTCATAAGTTATAGCTTCAATGCATGACTGCGTTTTTTAATTATTAATAGCAACATGAGAAGATGTGTGGCGCAAAATTATTAAGTACTTGCGCTGTATGAAATATTATTAACATTACTTTCGCATTCACTGCTGCAGATATGCGAGAGAGGCATCGTGTAAGTGTATGGCGCACACCTCAACACAGACCACCGCACCATAAGAAGACACATGACAAGCCAACCTTGCACGGCGCACTCATAAATCAACGCCGCAGAAAGCCAATTTAAGTTATTAAAAACCAGGTAAACGTGATAACACTTTTAAATAGAATTAATAAATAGAACAATGCAATGGAGGAGCAACAAGAGCCAGCTCGCGTTGGTAAAAGGGATTATATACAGAAACATACATGGCCTATGCCCCGCATACATACAAACATTTACATATATTACTTTTTATCTTCCCCCGAATGAGTGTACATGTGCACACCAATAAAACACTGGCCTAATTTTCGTGGCGAAAAACATGCTCTGAATGACCTTCTTTGGCCATTGGCCATTGTCAATGCTGCTTTATCCACTGTTTCCATTATCTTGCATTCGTGTAGTGCGTGTGTGTATGTAGCTGCCTTATCCTTTCACCAACCACTCGCATTTTAATTAACCGCATGTGAGTCAAGCTGGCTTTTTCGCAGGAGTCTGAGGCAGCTCGAGCCGCCAAAGTCATCCAAGAAACAAAAGTAATTACATCTGTAGGTACACCACGACGGCAAGCAAAGTGTAGAAGAAAGGCGTACAAGCGCAGTGCAAGTGAGTGCAAAAGAAAATTAAAAACAAAAAAATAAAAATAAAAATGAAGAACACAGTCGCCTGAAATTCAATTTAAAACCACATCCGCACGTGTTAGCGTAGTCTGAGTCGCCTGCTTAACAAGAGAAGTTGTGGTGTCGCAACTCCCCTGAAATACTACATAAAAATGGCTGAAGGACGCATGCGCGCGCTTGGCAAATTGAAATTCACTACTACCTTTTCTTTTTTTGTGTCTCCAGACAATTTTCGCAAATTTGAAATTAGTGCATGCACCAGCAATAAAAAGTCGAAGGCGACAGTTGCAATAATAACAACAACAATAAAAGAACAAATTTACACGCATAAAAAGCAGTAAACGATTATCATAGGCGGCACTGTGACTGCAGATGTGTCAAGCAGCAAAAGGGAAGTGTGTGCGGTGGATGATGGCTAACCAGATTTCATCGGCGAAGGGGGTAGAGAACAGCTATGTAATAATTTGCAGCTTTCACCCAAACTGAGGGCGATAGCATTCACTACGCCTGCCAACTCAGATTTACGAGGGGTGCCTTTTATATGTCGGGATTTGGCAACCCTGATGTTGCAATCTGGCAACTGACAGCTGTATCGCAAAGTTTGGCATTTTTTGGCTTTTACGTACTCAGAATGTTTTGAAATACCAGCGCTATTTGTGTTGTTTACAGTAACTTAAAAGATTCATCTCGGTCCAAAAATGGAATTAAATCGTGAACATTTTCGTGCGATTATTTTTTACAACTTTCGACGTGGATTAACTCAGCAACATTGAATGGATGAACTTAATTCATAGTAATTTTTTGGCCATGAAGCTCCATCAAGGACCAGTGTTTATCGATGGTATAGAGAATTCAATCGTGGGTTTAAAGTATACGAAGTTGTGGGCTCAAATGAAAGGCGCTTAAAAAACTTTAACAATATGTAGTCAGCTCCAGTACAGGGTTGCCAATATTCGACGGGCTCATCTGGCTACCCAGCGTCAGTCCAAGCAGATTTTCACCATGGAACAGTACTCGCCACGTGAGCGCTCCCAAATTGTTGAAATTTACATTCAACAAAAGAAGTCAATTGTGAAAACTCAACGTGCGTATAAAAAATTAAATAATGTGAAAGGTGCGCCTTTTAAGAACACCATTAAACGCTTTTTTACGAAAGGTTTCCGACTGGTGATGCTCTTTCTAATCCAAAGAGGCCAAATAAAAACCGACCAAGGCGATCGGATGAGAATATTGCTCTTGTACGAGTACAGGCCAGTGTTGAGACGTCGCCAAGGACATCCCAAAATCGCCGTTCTCAGCAGTTGGGCATTGCTCGGACCACTTTACAACGAATTATACGCATTGATTTGCATTTATTTCCGTATAAGATTCAACTAACGCAAAGATTGTTGCATGCGGACAAACCTCAACGATTGGAATGGACCCAAAGAGTCATCGAAATGGCTGAAGATGATGAGCAATTTTGGAACAAACTCATCATGTCCAATGAGGCTCATTTCTTATTGAAAGGGACGGTAAACAAGCAAAATTGCAGTATTTACGCCACTGAAAATCCACACGAAATTCAAGAGGTACCTCTTTACGACGAAAAAGTCACTGCTTGGTACGGCGTTAGTGCGAAAACGATTATTGGGCCGTTTTTCTTCGAAAATGCAGATGGTCAAGCTGTTACCGTCAATCAGGAGCGTTATCGCGATATGATAACCACTTTTGTGATGCCAATTATTCGTCGAAAGCGTATGAGGCAGTTCTGGTTTCAACAAGACGGCGCTCCACCACTCACAGCTCGCACCACAATCGATTTTTTGAAGAAACTGTTTCCTCGCCGTTTGATGTCGAAAAATGGCGATTTTGACTGGCCACCGGGTTCGCCCGATTTAACGCCACCTGACTTCTTCTTGTGGGGATATTTAAGATTACAGGTTTAAATTAATAAGCCAAAGATCATAGAAGAGCTCAAGAACAACATCCGTAAGGAAATAGCCGCTATTCCAGCCGAAATGTTAGCTAAAACTATGGAAAATGCTGCAAAACGGGCACAATACGCCATACAGGCTCAAGGCGGCCATTTGAGAGATATCATATTCAAAAAGTGATGTCAACAAATCTACTTGAACGAAATAAAATTATTATTATCGTCAACATCAAAAAAATTGTGTTTTTCTTTGATTTAAAAAAAAACACATGGGTCCGTCGAATATGGCCAACCCTGTATTTAAACAGACAAGCAAGGATTAAAATAAAGATTTCCGTCACCTAAATTTTTTTTTTTTTTTTTATTTAATAAAAATGTTATTTTGAAACCAAATTAGTTGATTCATTTTGCGCGGTCAATGGTCAGAACTTTTTATTTCGCCTAGTGAATTAAACTACAAACATTTCAGGCACATGGCAAATATTGGGCATACGTCGCTCATTTTACACTAAACTTTGCTAGCTACGGTTTATTTTTGTTTCTTTTACAACGGCATCCAACATACTCACTTTATAAAGAAATTAGTTTTTGCATCGATCTGATTAATTAACAAGGCAAATGGGAGTAGCTTATTGAAATCGTCTCTCCTTTATCTTTTCGTTGAATTTGTAGCATCCGGAAATAAAGAATATGTCTCTAAATAGTTTTTTGTGCGTAATTACCATAAAATAAATTGGGAGTGTCCGGTTTTAAAACGCACTATCGGCGTGGGCAAACAATGGCAAATTTACGAGTGTATTTTTCCTATAAAAAAGATCTTCATGAAATTCATCTGCTGTTCCTTTTCTTTGTGAACACAAATGGAAATAAAAAAATATATAAATTTATCTTTTGGGTAATCCAAACTGCATTCATTTAAATTAAAGATTTAATTAAGCAAATACTTTTTGGAGCGAATTTAATGTCACTATTACCCAAACTTACCTACAAGTAACTTTCTACACGGTGAAGTCCAAAATAAACACGACTGAAAAGTTTATGGCGATGATTGTCTATCTCGTTCCAGAGTTTATGAGTGGTTTACACGTTTCAGAGATGGTTGCGAGGACATAAATGACAATGAACATACGGGCCACAAAAAATCAGTAGTCACCGAAAACTCCATCGAAATAGTTTGTAAATTTATCAAAAATGAACCGAGATCATAGTTGAAATTCATGGAATCGGAGTTGAATATCTCCAAAACATCGATTTATCACATTTTAACTGATAATTTGGGCTTACGAAAGGTCTGTCTGTGCACGTTCCATTCCGCACAAGTTGACTGAGGACCAACAATTGCGCAGAATTCAACATTAAAGACGTCATTAAAGAGGCGAGAAATGACGAGAACCTTTACAACATTGTAACTGGTAATGAAACGTGATGTTTCCAATATGAACCTGAAGCTAAGCGTCAAAGTGCCGAATGGAAGACCCCAGACGAGCCACCATCCAAAAGATCGCATTTGAAGAAGTCAAAAATCAAGTCGATTCCAAGGGAATTGTCCAAAAGGAGTTCGTGCCAACGGACCAAACCGTCAATGCGATTTTCTATCTTGGCGTTTTGAAGCGTTTGTTGCATCGTATTCGTTGAATTCGTCCTGAATACCGCTAAGGAGGAAGCTGGCACTTATTGCACGATAATGCCCCATCTCATCCTTCCACTCTTGTAACTGATTTTTTGACACCGTATTCACCTGATATGGCTCCCTGTGACTTCTACCTATTCTGAAAATTGCATTTGGCCATGAAAGGAAAACGTTTTGCGTCCATAGAGGCCATCCAAAAGACTTTTACCGACATAATGAAGGGCATTCCGGCCAGTGACCTGAAACACTCTTTCGCAAGGTTTTTAGATAGCGCAAAGCAATGTATTGAGGCCAGAGAGGACTACTTTGAATAAATAAACTCGAAGTTATCAGAACAAAGCTCTTGTCGTTTCTATTTCAGCTGAGTCTTGTTTATTTTGGACTTCACCTTGTATAATAAAAGTAATAAAATTTTAAGTCAAAGCAAAAAAAAATCGCACTCCAAGGTATTAGTGCTATGGCATTCATGTCCGTGGTAAGAAGGTAAAATGAAAATGTCCTTTGTGAGACGTGCGTGTGGGGATAGAGAAATTACTTTCTTCGAAGTTTTTTCAGTTCCGCCTAGAGCACATACACATGCACACTCATGCACACTCATGCACACTCATTCACACACACATGCCCCCATTTTGTACCGCTCACTTGCCAACCAAATTCATAAACACTTCAAAGTTCTCTTACAACAGCTGACAAACCGCCAGCCAAACTTGCACCCACAGCACTCTCGTTGCCACATTTCTTCACCATTGCACTCTTCTGCACAAACTGGCGAAGTTTGCAGCATTGACTTGCCAACGCATCTCAAAATGCATTAAACTTTTCATTTTCGTTTGCATTTTACATTAATTATATGCACCAACTTTTTTCTTTTTATAATTAGTTACCTGTTACAATGCTTCAAGTGCTGTACGCATACTTGCCACAAATTGTGAAGCTCTAAGCGATTCGAAAGAAAACGAAGCCCCATACGAGTATACGTACAAAAAGAGAGCCTATACTTTTAGGGGTGCCGTGAGTGTGAACGAGACTGTGGATAAATACTTTTTGCTGCTTTTGCCAACGTTTTCACAAATTCAATCGCAAAGTGATGAGTTGCATATTACTTTTCGACCCTGAAAGCGCTTGCTTCACTTGCAGGCCAACAGTGCGTATGATTAATGCCGAACTTCAAATTGCATTTTGTATTTGTTGCGGTTTACATATTCGTCTCAAGAAAGATTTCTTTTAGCAACGCAAGCGAAGGAGATTGAATTTTGGTAGCTGAAAAATTTTTTCTGAGTATAAGATGCTTCTCGACACGCACGTCACTGGTGGGGCATACAAATTTGAAATCTTAGCAAAGTTAAAGGATTGGTTTTTCTTGATAACAGGAGGCTAGGAGGCTACTGAGGCTCCTCATAGTAATCTCTCGATTAACGAAAACCATACTTTTTGATGAGTGGATTCACCATAATTCCGTGTCTGTTTTATGGCGCCGAAACTCCGATGAAATGGCTAAATCGTAAGTCCAAGTCTCTGAATCACAGAATTTCTAATCAAATTTCGGATCTAGGGGCGGTTTTGATTTTAGATTCTTATTTCTCAGTTGTTCAAATTACTATTCACTGGTTAAGTTTTGATTCTCACCATCTGCACACTTCAAATCATTCTCCGTGTGGCTAATGGTTTCTTGTGAGAAGCTTTTTCATGGCAAAAAAACACCCGGAGGTTTGTCATTGCCTGCCAATGAGCGACCGTTATTAGAAATAAACTTTTTCATTTTGCTGTTTAATAAATTGGAATCAACGCACTCCCGAATGGTAGTCACATACCAACCCATTCGGCTACGGCAGTCGCCTCCAGCACATCTTCATGACACAAATTTTGAAGACTACACTGTTAGATCCGTATAAAATGCCCCACAAAAAAATATTCAGTAAGAAATAAACACAACTGAGGATATTTCAGAACAAGTGAATACACCTATCCCCCGATTTACACGGTACTTGTTTTACACGTTTTCGCTTTTACACGGTTTTCCAAAATAAGTTTTTTTTTTTGTTTTTATCGCACTCTATTAAATGCTACTGTGATTGAATACGTGCGCTGTGTACACATCTCCAGGGAATCCCGAGCTGGCTCGCATAAAATTAAAGTTTTATCTACGGAAATTTGTATTTGAGTGAAAGTTTTACAGTTTCAGAAAGATTTAATTTTCCATATTCGTAAATTACAAGTGAGGGCATAATTTAGATTATTATAAATTAACGGCTGTGATTAAAGTAAAATTTAGAGGGAAAAAATGCGGGAAATTTTGGAGGGAAATGACGGCAATTTACCAAATAGGTTTAGTTAAAATAAAAAAATTAAAACATTTTAATTTGAATAAAAATTAATTATTAAACTTTTGTTAAACAGTCTAGATATGGTGAATTAAAACAACTGGTTCTTTTATTAAAGGTATAATTTTGTTCTTATTTGGCGCTTAGTACTTGTAAATTAATGAAAAAAACAATTATTATAATGTATAATTTGTTAATTTTCTTTAGTTAACCAGTAAACATTAGGTAGAATTCTCTTAAGCTCTGATAAAGTTTTATTCAGAATATAATAAAGAAATAAATATTTAATATAAAAAAAAGTTTTTAATTTTCCGTCAAAAATTTCCCGCATTTTCCACTCTGAATTTTACTTTAATCACAGCCAAATTAACATAAATTAAAAAAATTAACGCTTATAATGAGGAAAGAAGTTAAAAGAAAAGTTTTTTCTTTAGAAACTAAAATCGAAATTTTGGATCGCTTACGAAAGTGAGATAGAGTAGTGATGTTGCAAAATCATGTAGCATGAACGAAGCTACAATAAGAACTATTAGAACAACTGAAAACACAATTAGAAAGAGTGTTTCAGCTGGCAATACCACGAGTATGGGCACAACATCATACACCAGAAATATCGCGACGGAAAAAATGGAGAAAGCGGTTATGCTTTGGATAGAAGATCAAACACCAAACAAATAAAGCAATACGAATTTACGAAAAAATTTTAGAGCAATTACCATCTTCTTCTTCAACTGAAAAGAAGCCACATTTTTTGGCAAGTCTTGGCTGGTTTGAAAGATTTAAAATAAGACGTTTGACACAGCTTAAAACTAAAAGGTGAACTGGCTTCTGGCGACGTAGATGCAGCCCAAAAATGTCCCGCAAATTTAGTAGAAATTATTAACGACAATTCATACAGCCCTGATCAGGTTTTCAATGCTGATGAGTCAGGGTTGTTCTCGAAAAAAATGTCTGAAAGGACTTATGTATCAAAAATCGATCAGTGGTCATAAAGAGGCAAAAGATCGCATAACAATTCTTTTCTGTAGCAATGCTTCAGGGGATTATATTATGAAACCATTAGTGATTAACAAATCAAAAATGTCCCGTGCCTTTCAAATAGTAAACATCAATAGTCTTCCCGTTTTTTCTAGGGCTAATAAGAAAGCGTGGGTTACTGCTGTAATGTTTACTGAATGGTTTCATGAATTTTTTATTCCAGATGCCAAAAAATATTTAAGTTCAAAGGGATTGTCGTTTAAAGTGCTTTTGTTAATTGACAATGCGCCGGGTCGCCCATAATATCTAGAATATGAGAACGTTGAAGTAAAATTTTTACCAAAAAATACAACTTCATTATTACAACCATTGGACCAAGGCATAATTTCTACTTTTAAAGCTTTATACATAAAACGTGCCTTTACATATATTTTGGAACAAATGGAGACCAATGAATCTTTAACAGTTATTAGTGCTTGGAAATTTTTTTTTCAATATTAGACTGTGTGATGCATATCGCCTTATCATACACTGCGATTGAGCAAACAATGCTCAATAGCTGTTGGAAAGAATTGTGGCCAAATGTAGTCAAAAATGAACATTCCATTTCAATGTTAAATGATGAATATTCGCAGATAGTACAGATGGTGCATTCATTGGGCGGGGAAGGTTTTGATGATTTTACTGATGATGATATCGCAGAGTTAATGGCTGATAAAGAACTAAGTGAGAATGATTTAGTTAACTTAGTTTGCGAAAGTGAGTCTGAGAAATCTGATAAAGAGGAATTAGTAATAGTAACTGCTAAAGTCACCCGCGAAGGACTAGGATTGCGAAGAAAGCTGGGTAATCATTTTATACATAATGACACAAACGTTGAAAGGGCTTTACGATTCCAACGTGACATAAATCGCTGCTTGGCTCAAAATGAAGAAGTTAACAAAGATCTTACAAAAAACTAGAAGCATCGATTTTATTACCATCTCTCATAATGTAAATATTTCTGCTTCAAACATCGAATCGACACAAATAACTTCGAGTGATGAAAGTGAATTCGAACCTTCGACTCCGAAAAAACGAATGAGAGTAATTTCTGACAGTGATGAATGATATAAAACACCTTTGGTTTTATTATTTGTTCTTCTGTTTAATATATTGTAATTAAATAAAAAACAGTGTTTCCGTAATATATTACATATTTTAACTTGTCAATGCATTTTATTTTTATTTCTGTGTACACCAAAAATATTGAAAAAAACCACCACTGCAAAGTAGCAAAATTATGCATTTTCTGCAAGTTTTTCGATTTACACGGTTTTGACTTGAAATTTTTTTAATTTCGATTTACACGTTTTTCTCAGGACCATAGCTACCGTGTAAATCGGGGGACAGGTGTACTTTTTTATGTAAAACAAATGTATACTAAGCTATAGATTTATTCTTTGAGATACTATTAGGTTTGGTTAAATTAGATTGATGTGAATGGTTGAAAGCCATCCCATAGACCTATTTATTGGTCCTTAGTAGTACCAGATGGAGGTTGACCTTAACGTGTCTTTGTGGTAAGCTTCTTATAATAGCCTGCGTTCTTTGCGAACCTAAATAAGTCCTAAAGCTTAAACCCCGAGAGACACTCTAACTTCTCATATTGCAGAACTTGAAGCGAATTCAGTCGGGTTCTATGAAATGCAGTGCAAGAAGCTGTTCTAGAGTTTCCCTCCCTTCCAGTTCATCCAAATTCATGGAGTTATCATTGTTTGCGTCTCCTATCTTGTATGCGTGTGCAGCTAGCGAAGTGTGGCCTGTCAGTACCTGTCAATACCTACGATAGTTCTGCTTTCCTTTTCGGGCAGTGCTAGTGCGAATCTGGCATATTTATTTGCATTCTATGGACACATGACTTTCACGGTCTTGCAAGTGGCTAGATTATACCACCTCCGTATTTTCATGCACGCAACGATGCCATTGTAGATCGCCTTTAAGGTTTTTCGTATGTTATTTTCATTCTACAATTCTCATCTAGCATTGCATTTCCTACACTGCCTTAATGTCCGGGTAACCAATAGACGTGCAGCCGTCTGTCTGCAGCCAGTATCTCTATGGCTTCCCTGCTCTTAAGAACGCTTTGAGATGAAGTTTCACATGAGTTTATTGCCTTTATCGCCTCTTGACTATCAGCGTAAATATTTATTTTGAAGTTGCTCGATGTCTTTGCGAATGCTATTTTTGCAGCATTTCCTACAGCAAAGACTTCTGTTTGAAAGATATTGCAGTGGTCTGGGAGCTTAAATCGTCGCAGTAAATCGCTGCACCTACTCCGTCCAATATTTTCGAGCTATCAGTAAATATATGAAGCGTTTTGAAGTTAGGTTTCATACCTCTTTTTCACCCCTTCTCTTCTATTGTTGTTCGGATTGTTTCACCCAGATGCATATCGGAGTCATACGAGTGTAATCGGTATTGAGCCTATAACTTATGTTTATTCAGCTATGTCCGAATGTTTTACAGGTACATTCCGCCATTGAATTAAGTTTGCGTTGGATCGCTTGACATGGAATCGCTTATAACTCACCTTCCAGCCACCATTTATTCCCGTCGATCACTACTATAAAGATCTGGTTGATCAGCACTCCACTTGTTAAACAAGACGTCAAAAACTGGGTCGCTCCTTGGATCGCCTCAAGAAAAGCCAAGAATTGTTGCCGCCTAAGAAATGGAAAACAATTTTTAACTACTGTCTTAAAGCGGAATATTTCGATAAATTTCAAGATTGAATGAAACCTATCAAGCTTGAAAACGAAACAATAACAAAAAACTCATTCTTATTTCTAAAATCAAATGTTTAATATTATTTATTTGTGGGCAACGTTGCTAGAGATCTCAGCCTCCAAAAAGCTCAAAATTATATTTTTTTTTATATGCGTCACTCAATTGCTGCTAAATGTAAAATTATTTTTAAAAAAAATATTATTATGAAATTATTAAACTACTAAATGAAATAGAATCACCATTTTAAATATGTGAAATATTACAACTGCAAATTTGCTGCTTTCAAAAACCGCTCCCAGAAAATAAGAAAGAAAGTCTGCCAATAAATTAGTTATGATTAATTTTTTCACAAATATTTGCTTTTAATTTTCACAAGATACTAAAATATAGAGCACAACGGAAGTGACCAATGACCGTAAACTGGCACACCACATTGTTTTATGAATATATTTAGTAAAAATGTATCAGGATTTCTCTCGAAAGTTACTCATACGATGCGGTGTACTCCCATACGCGCACACTCAATTTTCACAACCCAAATGCACTTTTGGATTATGCATATTCTTAAATGTAGATTTACATATTAATATTTATGTATAAACGTGGGTGCAAGTGTGTGCCAGTGTGATTTATGAAAATTTAAATATTAATACAAGTTTTTACTACTAAATTTCTATATACACTGAGAGTATTTGCATGTTTGCATAGAAGCGCACACAGTTGGATGCAAAAACACCGTCATGAAGAGGCAATTTAGTTGTTGTTTCACATATTTTAAATCAAAGTGTATTAAACTTCATAATGTTTTTTTTTTTAACAACGTGCGCACCTCAGCAGGCAAATGTAAGCCATGCATGCATGTAGAGTATTTTTGGTATAAACAGCTTCTTATACACAAGCTGCAACAATGCAACAAATGGAGCCACCAGAATTGAAATCTGCACTGCTTAACTGACATTGAAACGCTCATCAGGACTCAAAATTTGTATGCTAGAAAACTTAGAATCGCAATCTAAAACATAAATATTGTTGGAATGTATCTTCGCCGAAATCCCATTGAGCCGTGTACGATTCAGACCGCCTTTGGTTGGTTGGTTGGTTTAAGGGTGACCCCGCATCGGAGTGCCGCAAGTTGGGTCCGTTGTGTTGCCCTAGAGCTCATTATAGGTATTATATGATTTCCCCACCTAACCGAGATTTTTATTGTAGATTTTGGTCAAAGATATTAATTCGTTTCGAGAATTTAACGAGAAATTCGATTTTCAGGTCCGAGAGTACTGAAAGATTGTCAATTGTTGGAGAGCCTAGAAGAGCGAGTCGACTTCTGGCTAGGCCGGGACAACTGCACAGCAAATGCCTGCTCAATACTTCCTCATCTTCGTCCTCGCAGTATCTGCACAGGTCGTTTTGAGGAACCCCGAGCCGACGTGCGTGAGTGCCCAAAAAGCAGTGGCCGGTGATAAGAGATATTATATGCCTTAGTACGTGTTTCGATAGACTTATAAGGGTTTTTGTCTGTTTCAGATTGTAGGATGACCATATTTGTCTGGTCGTAACGAAAGTAGTTTCCACTCGCCACCTCCGATCAGCAATGCTGTGAAATTCTCGATCAATGATCATTTTACATGTTGCGAGCGGAATGTGGATTGCGGGTAAGTTACTAACATTTGATTACGCAGCTCCAGCTCTTGCGAGCTCATCAGCTTTGCAGTTACCTTCGAATCCACTGTGGCCCGGTATCCAGATAACTTGAACAGAACTCTGAACACTTATCTCGTTAAGAGACTGTTTACCGCGAAATTCCAGAGAAGGGGTGAAAGTACTCCGCCTTGAGGAGTGCCTTTGACGGCGTTTTGATTTGCTCATCTAAGACTTTTTCAAAAGCCTTTAAGCAAAAAGAGGTTAGGCTAATCGGCCTGAAATAGTTTGGTTTGCAGTGTGAAGGTTTCCCCGTTTTCGGAATGAATTTCTTCCAAATTGTCGGAAAGTACAATAAGAGAGATTTAAACGCTTGTTAAAGATCCTTGTTAACCAAGGCAGCAGAATTTCTAGTCCTTCTTGAAGTTCTGCTGGAATGATGTTGTCAGGACCTGGTGATTTAAATTTTTTAAAACTTAGTATTACTGTAGAGATCCTATTAGAGCTGATTAGATCTGATCTATTCCCATAATTACTCTGAAGAGTGCTGGGAAGTGCAGGTAAGTTGGCAACACAGCCTTTACCACTTACCAGACATAAAGGAAGTTCACTCAAACACCTTCAGCTATCCATGGTTAGCCACTTAGGCAAAAACAAAAAACAGACAATCGATACAAACTGTAAACAATTTTAAGAACCTTTTATTGTGAGGAGAGCAAACCGAACAAGTCTAAAATGATGAAATTGAGGGAATATGGAAGATTTGTTTGCTGCTCAAGTGCGACCATTCACTTTAAATAGTAAAAGGCATATTTTAGTTTTTGATAACAGCAAACGTTGATGCACGTCATAGTTTAGCTGACAAAGTTTGGAAAAACATGGTTACAGAGCCCGAGAATGGCTTACTGGGCATTCCCTACTGTTGTTAAACTCTTAAAAGGCGTCGCCATATGGCACAGCAGGAACTTCGGTGAAGTCAATTTTTATACAACCCAATTGCAGTAAGAAAAATCGAAAAGCCACCGAAGATGACGCTGAACCCACCCTTCTCCAATGCATGCGTTGGAAACAAGAACGTCGAGCGCTGGAGAATGCAGTCGGTTACACAACTACTGAAAATGTGATCGACAAAATGCTTAGCAGTGAGGGAACGCGAAAAAGCATTAGTAGTTTTGCGAAAAGGATTCTCCTTATAAAAAAGCGGCACCTGGCATAGACGCAGGCACACAGGCATAAACTTTTTAATGAGGAAAATGGAACGCCGCTCTGAAGTAATGCGAAAGCGGTTCGAGGGCGGGCGACGATTCCCAGAAAGGGGGAGTTTTTAAGTCTGTGGACATACCATTGCCAAACGGCAGCTTTGTTAATGCATTAAGCATTTCAAACTTCCAAGCAGAAATAAACGCCACTAAGATATGTGTAGGAGAATGTCTCCGTAGGAAAATGAGAGGAACCCACATTTACATATTCTCTAAAAGTCAAGTGGCTATGTAAGCTCCTCTATCAACTAAAGTCACTTCAAAAATGATATATGACTGCTTGAACCTTCTCAACATAATAGGAAGCTTCACAACTGTATTATTAGGTTGTGCTCCTGCACACGAGGGGCAGGAGGAGAAGAAATTCGTTGAACACTGGCGAAAGCCTATCAGTCAACGACAAGCGAAACGATTCCTAACGCCAGACGGATTAATTTCTGATAAGCTACCTTCACCCAACAGAGTAAACTTAAGACTTTTAACTGGTTAGTTTGAAAGGGACTATAGCCTGAGATATACTTAAACAAAATTGGACTATAACAGTGCCCTGCAAATTTCAATTTTTCTGATGCGAATAAGATGTGACCTAGTGATCCCGAAAGGAATTTTCGCGCTAAGCACGAATCCGAGTTCAAAAATGAACATAGGAAAATTTGAATTTGATTTTTTTTATTTCTTTTTAAATGGAATGTTTGACCTCAGATTTGTAATCAGCGACACTTAGGAACACTGCACTTTTCATTGTATCTTATCTTGGGTGTAGATAAGTTCCTATGTTCATTTTTTTCTCTACCCCCGTAGACATAAGTACACCCCCTACTCTAAGGGTGCTTGCGAACAATTTGGGTTTGGGCTTATTTCAAAGAGCAAAGTTCAACCTTCAATTACTGACAATAACGAAGATCGTAGCACGTTAGGGTTCTGCTCCACAATTTTTGAAAAATGGTCAAATACGCTATTTTTAGGAGTTTCAAACCCCTTTTTCTCGAAAACCTGACGTGATGGAAAATTTTTGAACTCGGATTCGTGCTTAGCGCGAAAATTCCCTTCGGGATCACTAGGTCACATCTTATTCGCAAAACCGATGCAGGGCAGTGTAATCTACTGATTCTGTAAAAAATTCCTAACACATATTTTCTAAATGTCCTCCACTTGGCTGAAAAGGATACGCAATCTTGGTGGTATTGAAATGCATTCATATAAATTATGGAACTATAAGCGCCAGAAAGTGCTAAAGTGTTAAAAAAGCCTAAAAATACAGGGCACCTCAGCAAGCTTTGCGCCATAGATTTCTTTTGGTCGCAGTGTGCAGTAACCGAATAACAAAAATAATAATAATTGTTCAGCAGTAAAATTTTTCAGAAAGGGCCGAAAATATTTTTTGTAGCGTCCAACCCTTTGACCTCAAAATCAATTTAATACACAAAATGTATTCCATAGCACTCAGGTATATAAATTTGTAAATATTCTTTTTTTTAATAATTCTTGTGACATAAACCAAAATTTAACATTTTTTATTAATAACAAAAAACCGCAATATTTCTGTTGAGAATTAATGTCGCCAGGTTCCCAATTGTGGGCATAGAACTGAAAAATTCTGCACAACTTCTTTCCATACAATTTCTCAGAGTCTTTTCTCAAGCACAAACAACTATACGACATAAGATTTATTGCTTAATCTGTATTTTAAATTATAAATCGTGTGTGGCGCTTATGAGAGTTAAGGCATTAAGTTATATTAAAGAAAAAAAATAATATTTCAGAAATTCATACACACACACATTTGCATTTAGCATGCAGAAGTACGTAAATGTTGCTGCTTGCCAATAGGCATTAAGAGCGGTCGTGCCATGCATCAAAAGTAATCCCCAGCACCGTACGCCGATCCAACTACCCGCCTGCTCTGACTGTCGCTCCTTTGCATGCAACAGCAAACTTACTTAATGCACTAACTGCATGCTAATGCACACATTGAAGACACGCACACTCGCATATGATTAGTGGGCATTTCCAGTCTGACGTGGCGTGAAATTTGTCTGACAAAATGTTAAAAAATAATATGAAAGAGTCAAAATTACTCAAAGTTTTTTACTGTTTTTTCTACTAAAACAACGGGACAACAATTTATATTAGGGATTTAAGGATATGAGCAAGCATATGCGCTAGCGTGACATCACAAATAACAAAAGTGAGTTTTGACTTGGGTAACAAAATTGCAAAACTTTGCGAATTAAGCAAACTACTTGTAAGAAATTTGTTGGAGTAATATTATTTCAAATATTTAAGTTAATTTTTAAATGCAAAAATCTTTGCTACTTTTTATCTGCCGAAGTATCTGACAAGAGTGTGTGTGGTATGAGTGTGGAGTTTTAGATATACACTGGAGTTATCGCTTCTATTTAGCGTAAAAGTGATGCGCCAGTCTGCCAACCACTTTACTATGTGTTTGAGATGACTATCGCTCCGAGTGCCCGACGCTCTTATTGGGCACTCGGAGCGACAAAGGATTGCAGTGTCGTCAGCAAGCGAGGATGTAAATATTTGCGGGTTTGTTGGAAGGTCAGTGTATTATATATAAAAGTGGACCCAGCACAGTGCCTTGTGGTACGCCGGCTTTAATATCGACTTCATCAGTTAGGTAGTTTTTATATCTTACCATAAACACCCGATTTGTAAGATAAGATTCTAATACTTTGTGTGAGCTTTGTGGCAGTGTGCGTTGGATTTTGTAGACAAGTGCCTCGTGCTAGACTCTGTCGAACGCTTGAGATACATCGCTGAGCAATATTCCCGTAATTCAAAAGCATTCCTTATTTCGGAGCTGATGCCAGTGACTTGATCAATTGTACCGTGTTTCCCACGAGCTGATGAGCTAGAGCAATCTTGTTTTGCTGCAAATGCGGCATCAGTTTTTCTTTTAGCAACTTTTAAAATAATTTGGAGAGAGATGGCAACAGACTTAGAGGTCTGTATGAAGCTGTCTTGGCTTTATTTTTTCCTGGCTTCGGGATCGTAATAATGCTCGATTTTTTCCATTGCGAAGGAAAGTGGCCAGTTTGAAGAAATGCATTAAAAAGCGCACTGAGACATCTAACAGCGCAGTTTGGAGTATCTACTGATCATTTTGATCATACCCAGGTGTTTTTTTAGGATTCATCTCGTTCTCAATTATTGGCTTTACCTCATGCGGAGAAATTTTTATTGCATTGTTATTATATTCAAGTGGTGAGGGAGACTCACTACCAAATTTCGTCAAATCGGTTTGAGTTGCAGACAATTCAAACCCATTGGTTGGTGGGTTGGGTTGAAACACCATCCTCAAACACATTGGCTATTTCTGCATCTGTCCGAAGCCCGGGCGCATTGATTGTCATATTTTTGCGCAAATAATTTAAAATTGTTTTCTTGTCGATCTTTAGCTCCTGGGCGATGCTACGTCTACTAAAATGCCATTTATCTTTGATTACTTCTACGATTTCATCGAAATTTTGGACATTTTCGACATTATCGACATTTTCTTTAACATCAAAAATGCCTGAACGGAATCAACGAAACCAAAATTAGCTGTTCCAGTATCGGCACCATAAACACCTTTCACAATTTCAGCGGCCTGCTGCCCATTTTCGCTTTTCACTGCTTGAATTCTCTCATCAATGAAGAGGCTTGTTGAATTGTCTCAATTTGAAGCCGCAAAAGTTTCCACGATTTCAAAAACAAAATCGCCAGTTTTCCGTTTGTCTGATGTTAGCGTATTTTAGCCGCACATCACCATATATTTCGTCTTATCTTCGTTCATTTTAACGCCAATTCTACCAGCGGCAATTTCAATATCCGCAAAGGTTTCGGAATGGACCGTGGATATTTCTGCTGGCAGTTGCTATGTCATCCGCGTATGCGAATAATTGGGTAATTCTGTTGAATATAAGGTAGGTCCAATTCCTTTTTCGTCCTTTACTTCATCGAGGATACAGCATCATAGCATAGAACGTATCCCCTTGTTGTAATTCAGTTTTAACTCTGAAGGGTTCAGATCTATTGTCTTGTATCATCACTTTTGATGCAGCTTCTTTGAAAAGTCATAGATAGATTTTTATCATCACTATTCTGGTTAGGTTGTCTGGGATTTTATATTTACGAAAAATTGTGATTGATGCTATCGAAAGCTTGCTTAAAATCAATAAGCAGAATGTGCAGTGCAATGTTGAGCTCAAAACATTTCTCCATGGACTGCTTGAGAGAAAAAATTTGGTTTATTGCTGACCTTTCGAGACGAACTCCACATTGGCACTCCGGAGAAACTATTTCTGCATGACCTATAAGCCTTTTGTTTGCAATCCTTGTGAAGATTTTATACGTTCTGTTAAGTAAATTGAGTAAGAAAAAACTTGAAATTGAAAAAAAAGAAAAACTTATTTGATTAACTTTTTATTTGCCGGCCAGTGTATGAATTTGTCTGTGGAAATGCCCACATGTGAATGCAAAGGGGTGCGAGTGAGCGTGTGTTCGTTACACACTTTGCCCCACTTGCAGGCGCATAATTGGTGTCTAAGCGCAAACATCAGATTTTCATGCACTCAACTTGTGACTTTTCATGCCTCTTCTAGTTCCGCTTCTTATGCTGCCTTTTATATTCTTGTCGTGCAGGTTTTTTTTTATTCCTTTTTACCTCTTCTGTTTTTTGTTAATGCACATGTGAGTGCCTGCGTGTGTGCGTTCTATGCTTGTGTAATTTCGTTATAAACACTTGCATACTTTCCGTCTGAATTGTAGCTTTTGTGCATTTGCAATGCGAGCAAAGTTTTTGTATGCCATATGCCGCTTAGTTACTTTAGTGCGCTTCAGTGCTTTTTGTTAACCTTGTTGTTGTATTTTGTTTTTTGCTTCTTGTTTTTTTTTTGTTTTTTCTTCAAACATTTATTACCGCTTGTGAATCTTGTATTCTTTACTTTTGCATAATTTAACATTTTTAGTGGCGCTCTTTTTTTATTTTGCAACCAGTTCAGCTGCATATCTTTGGCACTTTATTTTTTGCTTTACTTCATTTTTTATTTTTTTTTTAATATGTTTTTGCACTCATTCCACCTCGGCAATAACAGTTCCAACTTTGTGTGCAAGAGTTTCAAGTTTACACAAGTACTACAAGCCACTTACTTACTCAGTCTTTTTTCCTTCCTCCACATTTGCCCCTTCCTCGTCATCTTCGAGCTTATTACGACCGCTTTGCATATTAGCCACTCTTTCGAAGTCGTTTTCTTTTCGCAATGTGTTTTCGATTTCCACACGAGCCTCCACCCAACGCGGCGTATACGTAACATAACCTAACCAATCGCACCCTACAATCTTATGTTGATTCATACATACATGCATACATACGTGCATATGTATGTGAGTGTGCATGCCTACAAAGCAATTTCCATGCCATTTTTGAACATTCGCTTTTATTTGTTTTTGCATTTGTGTTGTTGAGCTGCTTGTAAGCTGGAGATTATCAAGTTACCTTTACTCTTTTACACTTTGAAGTGTTTTCGAAATAATTTCTAAGTGCTTCGCATAACACGCTCGCTCGCAGCAGCAGCAGCAACTTTTTGTCACACGCACGCATATAAAACCATTTATGAATGTGTACAAGTGTCACACTTGACTCTTTGATAGCGTTGGTTTGTTTTCAATGTTTCCACACTCACACACACATACGCATACACTCGCATTTGTGCACGCACCTATGTGTCTATATGGATATTCATCCATTCCATTGATTTTTATGCTATTACATACTTCCATTTGATATTCAGTTTGTATATTAGTGCATTTGCCTCATCCACTTCTCAATGATTCCCTTTAAATCTAGGAGACTTAGTGGAATTGCTCAAGTACTGCACGTCTTAAAGTTGTTTTATTATATAATATTAAATTTTTGTATCCTATATAAAATGTTTAAGAAAAGAGGTTGTCTGTAAAGTACTGATGGAACACAGCACAAGACATCATAACATAACATTACATAACATAACATAACATAACATAACATAACATAACATAACATAACATAACATAACATAACATAACATAACATAACATAACATAACATAACATAACATAACATAACATAACATAACATAACATAACATAACATAACATAACATAACATAACATAACATAACATAACATAACATAACATAACATAACATAACATAACATAACATAACATAACATAACATAACATAACATAACATAACATAACATAACATAACATTACATAACATAACATAACATAACATAACATAACATAACATAACATAACATAACATAACATAACATAACATAACATAGCATGCAGTTCAACCAAGGTAACGCCGCATGAGCAAGATAACGATAAATTTGTCTAATTTTTGTTTAATTCCAACTAATGTTACAACACCCCTTAAATTATATTTCATTGATATTCTCTTGAGTTTAGATCTATTTCAAATTAATTGCTGCGAAAGCAAACTCAGTTGAATTCTTGATATTATTATCGTTACAAGTAATTTTAACTCTTAAAGGCGTTAGAGCGATTAATAGACTCCTTTATAAGGCAAAACTTGACACCGTCGCTACTCGCGAGATCACAACATGCACACTCTACACAGATCCACAGAGACAGCATAAAATTTACTAGTTTTAGAGATAGAGAAATCAAAAGAGAATAAAGAGTATTCTCTGGTAGCCTTCCTACACATAGAAGGCGCTTTCAACAACATCATATCGGTGGCCATAACAAGCGCGATGACTGATTTGGGTGTCGCCGAGGGCCTTGTGTAATTTACGGAACAGTTGCTACTAGGCAGGTTTGAAATTTCAACGGTGGGCCGCTCGACGATACGCAGATCCGTCAAGAGGGGCACCCCTCAGGGCGGTGTACTTTCTCCTCTGCTGTGCTAAAGGAATGGTGGATAGACGTAGTGGCCTACGCAGACGATGTTGCAATATTAATAAGAGTCTAAGTCTCCTGGAAAGCTACCTAGGATCGTGGAAACAAACGATTAATGATAGAGTAAAAAAAGCAGCCACAGCACTCTATACAAGCAAAATAATTGTGGGGGCAAAATGGGGCCTTAACCCAAGAATAGTACCTTAGCTATATACAGCAGTGGTCCGGCTTATCAACACATACGATGTCTTAGTCTGGTGGCCAACACTTGAGAAAAGAACACCAGTAAAACGCCTAGTAAGTATTCAAAGGGGGGCTAGTCTCTGCATAAGCGGGGCACTAAAGACTACGCCCACGGCAGCGATGAATATCATGCTGCACTTATTACCGATTGAGGCCTACAGCATACAGCTGGCGGCAAATAGGCACTTAATTTAAGAGAATCTTCTAACCCAGCCACTAATAAAAGGGGGCACGCAAGAATACTAGACGAATACCTCTTTTTACATCAAACGACAGACTTTTGTAGCTCAGTAGAGTTGCATTTAAACACATCCTTTACCACAACTTTCCCAACGAGAGAAGATTGGGACAATGGGGTAATGGAAAATAGAAGCGGTATCAGCATTTATACTGATGGTTCCGAACTAAATGAACAAGTAGGCGGAGGCCTTCACTCTGAGTAAATGAATGCCAACATCTCATTCCGGCTACCGAATCACTGTAGTGTATTTCAAGCTGAAATTCTGGCTATTAGGGAAGGCCTGTTAGCCCTAAATAAAAGTGTTCTGACCACAAGAGATATAAATATATATTCAGGTAGCTAATCGGCCCTGAAAGCTTTACAATCGCCTATTATTAACTCGAAAACAGTAAAAGAATGTATCGACGTTTTGACAGAACGATCACAGTACTTTGTAATAAACCTGCTCTGGGTGCCGGGTCATAGAGACATAGAAGGCAACTGCAAAGTAGATGAACTAGCGATATTGAGTACAACATTACCGACCCAACCATACATAGTAAACATACCTATAAATTTAGCAACTTGTAAGATGCTTAGAGATAAACACACTATCAGTGCTGCCAACAGGCTATGGTCTCAGTCCCTGAAATGTGCAACTAGTAGAATGATCAGGCCGGAATGGAACATGGGCCGCACAAGCCGACTGTTGAAACTAAACACGAAAAACATAAGAAATCTTCTCGGGGTCCTAACAGGGTATTGTCTGATTGGCAGGCATGCCAGTAGACTGGGAGCAGCCTATAACGACTATTGCAGAAGCTGTAACGACATTGAAGAAGAAGAGATTATAGACAATTTATATGCGGGTGCATGACTCTGAATAGAAGAAGTTTCAATATTTTAGGAAAAATAACTTGGCAGAAGTAGCCAACATAAAAATAACAAGTCTTGTTAGATATATTAAAGCCACAGGTTGGTTCAATGAGAACAATGTAGAGTGAGGAGAGGGGCCAACCCTGGTGGTAACACAATGGCCCTACAGCAGGCCTAGGTGTGTCAACCGACAACCACCTACCTACCTACGACCCAATTAGCAAAGACACGACGTTGCTGATGATTGACCGGCTTGAGTTCTTGTGTTAACTGCACTTTATAAGCCCTAAGACCCAAATCTTTATGCAAAATACGGTGTAATGACGTTTGTGAAATGACTAATTCCAAAGAACGACAAGGAATGGACAAACCTGGGGTTTTTTCAAAACTTTCGGCTACAACAGCGATATTTTCGGCTGTTCTTGAGGGGTGTTGATTGGGATACTAAGCTTTCGGGCTACCGATTATTTTAATTCATTGAAATTCACATTGTTGAAATATGCCCCTCAAATATTCCCCTAGCGGCGCTATAAGTTTCCGTGTTATACACTTGGGTTAAAAAAAATTAAGAAAGTACGTAATAAATTTTACATAAATTTCATAAAATCGAATAACCATAATTTTTATATTAAATATTAGTATTTAAAAAAACATTCAATTGTTTAAGTAAATTTCTTTATCGTAATTAAAAGTTGGCATCAAAAAAATTGGGACCAAAAACGCCCGAAACAGTAATCACCAAAAATATATTTCCGACAAGTTTGCACCCACAAACAAGAGCCAAAAAGTATGCAATGTTATTTCTCACTTGAAATTAGCAACCACAAGGAAAAACTCATGAAAAATAGCCTAAAGTGTATCTATGATATAAAAAGGTATAGCTTTATCTCTCCTTTTCCTCTGCGTTATATCTTTTTTCTCTCTTGCGGAACGAAAATGCCCAAAACGTTGCACGGCCTTGAAATTTTACTCTTCCATTGACGCCTAAAAAGTATCACTTCAAAAATGTTTTGGCCGCCAAGCATTATTTTTAACTCTAATAAGCGAACATGGAAGCTTCACACCACCTCATTTACTGCCTATTCGATCTTAAAAGGTATCCACTTGAACTATCGTTGCTCTTTTCTCGATAGTAACATTCCAGTGCTCGAGTTTAAAGTCAGTTCAGACAAGCAAGGGGACATTAATAAGAATACTTCATGACAGTACTCGATATACATAATTTATTTGATGTATACTCGTACACTCGTAGAAATACCTTTGATCGAAAAATGCTATTTATTTTAAAACACACATCGAACACGCATACATTCACATCTAATTGCGCATCCCTTTTTAAAAACATGGAAAATAAATAAGGCATCCATGTTCAAGTACAAGTTCCAGTAGAGTCCGGGCGTACGCCCGCGGGCCATTACTTGTATGCGCATGTTTTCATAAGACAAACGCTCACCCACACACACGCACACACTCTGCAGAGGTACTTACTGAAATTTATCAACATGTCCATTGGATTTACAAATATAAATATTTGCTTTAAGCCTTCACTCAAACGGCTTAGCACAAGCACTTCATGCTCGCCAACCTGCCACCACTGTTTATTGCTGCTTTACAATTTCTATTTTTTTTTTCGAGTATTTCTGGCTAAAATAAATATCGGAAAATATCTATACGTTTCGACAAGTGTATCAGGTTTAATTCCAATACATTGAGCAATAAAGAGTGGAAGAAAATGGCACAAATAGGTGTAGGTGGATGTGTATATGTGAGAGTGTGTGTATATATATATAAATGCAATAAGAGGATGAACAAACAAATCCCTTTGTCTTGTTACACAGCTGCACACAGCTGCCCTTCCTGCCCGTCATGTGAAATGCTCTGTTACTTTCGTGTATTTATTCATTTATCGCTTGAAGCTATGCGCTGATATTGCAACTTACTTAGTAAAAATATTTTTCTACCAAATTCCTTTTTTTCCTTTCCTATTACTGCCACACATACCACATACACACATGCACACATACTTGCTCACAAACGAGCCACTTGTATTTTTAGCAAATAATAAATACGCAACTATGTCGGAATTTTTGTTGTTCTACTATCAGACTTGCGGCCATACAAGTTTGTGCCAGCATTTATGCGAAAATTCATAGATGATTGGTTTGGTTTAACTGTGAGTATTAGATGCTCACCCCCTTAAAAACCTGTTTACCCCTTCTGTTCAATATTTTTCCATATTTTCCATTAATTTTTCCACATTTTTATGTAGCCTTTTACCCTAAATTAACTTTTACTTTTTGGCTTCCAATAAATTGCCACGAAATGCTTATGCGGCCCCAAAAACACGAAAAGAAATTTGTCGGCAAAAGATTATCATAATAAGCTACTGGTTTCGTACAGCTATCAATTACAGGAAAATAGAATGTGCGGACTAAAATGGACCTTCTAAATGGTTATAGTATTTGGTTTGAATCAATTGATTTTTCTGCCAACTTGCCACCCTCGCTTAAATTCTGAAACGACTAAATTTATTTAAGAAATCCTAAAGGAATATTTCTGATGAACTTTATATCAAATTTAAATCAATTTAAGATCAGTCAACTCCAGTGAGAAAACAGTCGCTGTCTGCCAACCGCTTAAGGGGGAACAACACTATGATTTAAAAAAAAATTGATTTTTTTGCATTTTCTTAAAGTAGATGTATAGTATTCAAAAATATGTAAAAAAAGAGGTTGTCTGTAAAGTCGGTTTACTGACGATAGTTTAACGTGACAACGTCATACGAAAATATTGATGGAATGGTTGCAATTTTCAAAACAAAATTTTAATTTTATTTGTTTGATAGATATTTTGTATGGATATAGAGGAGGAGGTAAATGGAATTGCAATGGAATAGGTTAAGTTACATTTATACAAACGTGAAAAATGACGAAACATTTATCAAATTCATGAAAGATATCTTCAATTTCGATTGTGCATCAGACGTTAATAAGTCAACAACACTTAGAGGCACCATCATCGATTTGACTTTTTCAAGACACATTACACTCGAAACACTCCCTTTCATTTCCTACTTTTTCTATCATCATCCTATTCTCAACAGAGAAATGGTTCATTACCATGCACACAGGAAGAAGGCATATGCAAATACAAGTATGTGAATTTATATATATACATATGCGCATACACATACATATATACGCTCACTTAAGTAGGAGCGAGCAAGATGTCGAACGTTGCCGTTCGTTTGCTTTGTTTGCTTTGTCGTTCGTTCCGCGCTTTCGCTTGCAGTTCATTCAAGGTAACGACAATGAGCAAGATAACGACAAATGAGCAAGGTAACACTAATGAGCAAAGTAACGACAAATGAGCAAGGTAACGACACATTTTTTCGTGCGTGCAGCCGGCTAAATCGAATTATAAGACGTTATCACGTCAAAAACAAAAACCGCCATGTACGACGATAGCCATTGATGTGTAGATTAAGCATTTTTTCGGTGTTTTGCTTTCAGATTATTTTTCAACGCTGTGTCGTGGCCACCAGGGTGCATCAGTTTTTTATGACGTCATTGCATTAATATTAATAACAATTGTAATTTTTAATATTTTTTAATAAAAATGTTTGGCAGTATAGTTGAATCTATGTTAAATAAATTATAATTTGTCTCATCCTCAAATAATCATCCCTACTTATAAAAAAAAATTCATGGAAATTACTTAATTTTCACGCGCTTACAGTGGTGTTCCCCCTTAAGCGATTTTTACCAAATTCAAATGCGTAGGCTGGTCATGCCGAGTGAAAGTCGAGTTCATCCAGAAACGGCCGCTGGTTTTCAATTTATTGAACTATGTCGGCAAATCGTTTATATGCAAGCCAAAAACCAATTCTGGTGGGAGGAAAGGCATGTGATTAAGGAAATAATGTTGACGCATATTTGGCACATCGGTAACACCAAAACTTTTCGATAGCTTGGCAACCTATTTGGGGTACACATGTCAATTAGCTGCTTGGTATGTGGTGGACAATGTTTCATCATGGATGATATCACTTGACCACGAGTACATAAAATGGCCACAAGATACTGGTAGCGGATATGCGGAGGAATGTTCAGGAATTGAGTAGAATACCCGGCGATATTTCTGCCATTGGTTGCAACAGAAGAATATGCGCATCAAAGCACCTCTAGTTTTTTAATCTCGATTCTCTCAGCATTTCAACAAAAGAGTCGTGATTTCTTCTTCTCTTCCTCCAGCTTTCTCTCTTTGAGGTTTAATTTCTCTTCTTAGTATCTTTCTTGCGCTGTTTTCCTGCGACCATTTGGAGCTGGTTGTGGAGACTCAATTTGAGAAGATAGTGGAAATAAATGTGGGATTGATGCAGGGCGTGGAGATGCAGCTGCTTGGGGAGAGAGTAACGGTGATAGCAAGGATATTGCTGTATGTAAAGATGGTGTTAGGAGTAGGTGTGATAATTTCTGTGGAGGTGTCGGAAGACGTGTAGATCATGACTAGATGCACGCAGGTGGATGGATTTTTGTGGATACAGCAAGCTTGTAGAAAGGAGCTGGGTAACAGATCTCTCCAGGATGTAAGTACGTTGGTACTGGTGGCGGTTTTGTGAACACTTTAAAAATTTGTTAAGCATTGTATTTTGGTGCTGCTGAATGGTGGGATGCTACGGGGTGTTGAGTAATTACTTGTACCTAGGAATATGGCACTACCAGCGGTTTTATTGGCTGAGTGTTAACATTAAAGTAGGGATTATTGGCAATAATGTGCTCTTCCATCTCTTCCATATAAGAGGCAATACATGGAGAAGATTCAGTCCTTCCGGCGTTGTCTTTCGCGCACTTGAAGGCGGACACCAAAGTTCTAATTTTGCTTTCCAATGCAAACAGAAAATACAATGCAATTAAACAAAATAACTTAACTTACGGTGAAGCCTTGTGCTGTTTTTTGTTTTTTTTTTTTTGGTCGGGACAACTAGCAAATGCATCACTCCAACATTAATTAGGTCCATTGTAATGCACTCGGGTTCCCATTTTAAGTTTCTTTAAATGTATCCGACGTCTGAAGAAATCTGAGCGGATCTTGAGATGGTCGCTTCTTAACACATCAAGGCCAAAGACTTCTAACCTGTTTCGAGCAAAGGCAGGGCAGACGCACAGGAAGTGGTCCGCCGTTTCATCTTCCTCTTCACAAAATGCGCAAAACAGTGTTTGCGGGGCTCATTTTCTGAGTTTGACCACAACTGAGCCTCTGGCAGCACTACACTGTATCTATTTTCAAGTACGGCTCTTGACGGCATGGAGTCAAGGGGCATGGAGAGAATCGTTGGATCGAAGACCATGACTTCTCTCTTTTCCAATTCCGGACAGGGGCTGTACCTGTTCCCGTTGTGTTTCAGCCTGCAGATGGCCTTCCTTGGATGAAAGCATCAAGTGGTGGCAAACCAATCAGAGCATCAAATGCCGGGCGCGAAGTAGTCGGAAAAGCTCCGATGCAACAGATGGCCACAGTGCGTTGTAGTCTCGATAAAGTCCTCCGGACTCCCACGAGAGAGAGTCTGCTAATCCAGTCCACTGATGCATAGGCGATAATAGGTCTTATCATAGCCGTGTAGATCCATAGGACCTTGATAGGAGAAAGACCGCACGTTTTCCCAAAGACACCTTTGCACTGCCAGAAAGCTGTCAGTGCTTTGGATGCCTTTGCTTCAACGTGTGATTTCCATAGGAGCTTACTATCGAGGATTACTCCAAGATATTTAATTTCCTTGGATTGCTGGATAGCGACTCTTTTTAGCTTAGGCAGAACGAGACCATCAAGCTTCCTCCTTCTGGTGAAGAGGACAATACCAGTTGGTGGGATTTGCCGATAGCCCATTTGCACAGTACCAAGTGTCAATCAGATCCAGAGTTTTCTGCACTTTCCTGCAGATGTTCATAAGCGATGGGCCTGTTACCAAACAGGCAACATTGTCCGCATATGCTTGTGCGTAGACTCCCGAATCGTTTAAAGTGGTGAGTAGAGGATCGATTACCATGCACCAGAGCAATGGAGACAGCACACCGCCTTGAGGGCCACCTCTATTAACCCCGGATGATACCAGCAGATCTTCCTCTGCTCGCACCCCTCTATGTCTAAAAAGATGCCCATAGCGTAGTCCCTCCTGTCGATGCCCAGCTCTACCCTAGCAACAAGATTTTGCAGTGCCGACTCGCAAGATTTTCCACTTTGATAGGCATGCTGAAATGGAGACAAAGGGTGAGCCTTGTGCTACTATGTCCTCCAAAACATGAGCATAGGAATTTCCTTGCATGAATAAACTCTTCTTTCCGCGCCAAGTAGCACTTCCGCAAATCTTTGGTTTCGACCACTGTCGACTCCTTGTGTTTCCTATAGATGTTATTATCTTTAATCTGCTGTGATTTTATTACCCAGTATTAGTAGTATTAGCAGTGAAACTTGTCAAGTATCAGAAAAGAGAGTTGTCAGCATTGAAACCAGTTTTATGAGGCTAGCGGTGAATCTTGCTCGATAGCTTTATTGTTGTTTTCTCATGCAAATGTTTCATCAAGAGAGACAAGCAAAGAGAAAACGAGGAGAGAAGTAGCGAATAGAAGGGGTCTAGTACTTCTACTTATAAAACTGGAAAATTTAAGTTAACACTCACCAGTCGCATTTGTTGCGACGCTCCCACGGTTGCCCGTTACAGGTGACGCAGTGTCAGCGTATTGCAATTTCATATATTATAACGGGAGACATTTAATTTCATCACTTAGTGTAACGAGAGACATTGCCAACTGCATTCTATTATACACACGTGGTAAGAAGAAGGTAATAGCCAGTCTCAGATAACGGGCTGTAAAATAGGAAAGAACTACGCCGCTTCGATCAGGTAGCCGAGTTCGGGACGGGTTGGTGAGCAGTTTAATTAGTGATAACATTAGTATCCAATTAGTTATGAGAAGTAGGTAGGTAGGTAAAATGGTTGAAGTGCCAGTCTGGCACTCCTCAAGTAACACTAAAGCGCCGGTTTGATAGCATTTTGAGACCTCCAACAGGCAGATATCTACAGCCAGCCAGAGCTGTTGATGTAATGGATAAGATTGACGGGATTTAGGATGGCGTACTGCCCCAGGCTGTCGAAGAAAGAAGCATCCAGTGAGCTTAATCGTCTAGCTAGCAAGAAAAAGAGCTCTAGAGTATCCTTCTTCTCAAATTCTAAGTTCTAAACCTAACTTTTCCGCCTATGCGCCGATCGTCCACTGGGTGGTAAACAGAGCTATGAGTTTGTGAATTGAATGGCGTTGAGTCACCAGAACTTTTTGAGTCCTCCGTATAATGTATTGGGGCCACAGAGCGAAATATCACATGAAGAAAAGGAGCTCTATTCTTTCTGCAATTCCCCTTTAAGAACAGTCAACGAGCTTCCAATGTCTGGGTGGTGAACCTCAGTCAACTCTTTTCTGGCAAGCCCATCAACAATTTCATATCCCTTTATGTTCCTATGTACCCGAACCCAGATCAGAGAAATATTAGCTTCACACCCAAGAGATTTGATCTCCTCTTTACAGGAGTGGATCAATTTGGATCTATACCACGGCATTGTCAGTGTCTTGATCGCGGCTTGACTATCAGAAAAGTTGTTAATATCTTCGCGCTTTCACGCTCCCTAAGCATTTTGCACGCCTTCCTGAAAAACATTAGCAGTATTCGGCAATTTTAAATAATAATAAATTAAAAAAATTAATAAATTTCCTGATTTAGAGAATACCCCTGCTCCGACTTCCGAGTTCAACTTAGAGCAGTCAGAGGTCACAGCTTCAATGAAGATTTCAACCTCCAGCCTACTTGGGAAATCGCCCTGGCACAACCCTCAAACTTCAAGTTACGGGTAGAGAGATATGTCCGAGGTTTAAAGAAATACATTGTTAACCGTCCAAAATGGCCTCCAGAGGGTAAACACCTTTAACCAGATTGCACTTTGGACAGCAATGGAAATTACGTAAAAGTCGATGGGAAGTAAGTGTAAAACAACATTCAGGGCAGCACAAGTTCTACATGCTCGAGTGATGCCAACAGCCTTTCGGAAAAGCTTCCCACCAACCAGTTAAAGTTGGCAGAACCACTACTTTGTACATCCAAAGCGCGACCTGTGACTTGAGTACCCATTTTATGCCGAACATAGATTTGTAGAGTAAATTGCTATATTGGCTTTCTTTACCCAATTTTCCTAACTTCCGATAAAAGCGGAAAAACGTGATTGTTTAATTTGGGAATAAACTATAAGTCTCAACTAAATAAATATCAGTAATCTATCACCGAAACTCTGGTAGCCCCTCCAGCTTTTCTCTCCAACATCAGTATTCTTCCCTCTTTAAATGAGTCAAACTAAAAATATGAATAAAAACTTTTCTTCAACACACTCACAAAATGTGAATGCATTGACTTGGGGCATAGTTGCTTTAGTTTCAGAGTTATTTGTAAAAATCTACTTCAAAAAATCTGAATAATAATTCGTAGTTATTTTTAAAAATCTACCGTACTGGTCATCGCGCTTGGCACTCTGCCGACGCACACTTTAACTGTTTTTTATGTTGCGCATCCACTTCGATTATATGAACGGCCGCACTCTAACAGCGCATGGCCGAAAAAATAAAGTAGCTTACAGCCTTACCTCCTGGAGGCTGCGATTGAAACTAATACGCCAGTTGAATGACAACCTAAACATGCAGCATTGGATAACGCATTTCATGTAACTGTGAAAACACCTCTCGAAAAATGAAAAATTCGAAATTTCTAGAATTCAAAAATTCAAACATTTTCTACGAAATACGTAAGAGATAAGTAAAGAGTGGAGCAGGAATTAGCATGAATTCGATGAAGCCTACACAAACAGGTACGCATCTACATGCATGCATATGCACACACACATATACAAATCTGTACATATACACACACCCATACATATAAATAAATCTGTGTGATGCCCAGAACTAACACATCACAGCGGCTGTGCTATGAATTTCAGGAAATTGCTGACAAAATTTGAGGTGCACTGCTCGCTGCAGGAAACCACGCAAAAGAGGTAAAAAAATATTTTGTAAACAGTTGCAGCGTGAAACGGCTTTATTCGACGATTGTCGTGTGTGTGTGTGTGTGTGTGTGGCATATGCAGTGTGACTGATGATGGTAAAAACCCAGGTAATAGCCAGAGTACACTAACACACACACACACGCGCGCACACACGAGTAGAAGAATAGTGAGTGTTCCGGCTGACAGACAACAAAAAAATTGTTAGTTGTTTTTATTGTTTAATTGTAGTTATGTTATTTTGTTGTTATTTGATGGTTCATGTTGTTGTTTCAGTAGTTGCTTGTCCGTTTTAGTATTTTTTTGTTAATTTTATGTTTTTGTTGTTTTATGTTATTGACATGCCGAATGCAGACGAAGTTTGTGGAATTTTCATTTACCAACCAACAGCCAAAGCTGCAAATATCCGTCGTTGCAACATTTCCAATTAAAACAAAGCGCACCTTTGTTACAACAATAACAAAAAACAAAAACTAAAGCAAGTATAGGTAAACAGCAGAAGCAGTGTTCTTGTGCTCTGTGAATTTACATTTGGGAACCAGCCCCCTGCTCGTTGGTCAGTTGTGTCCTTTTACCCATACATATGTATGTTTGTATGTATGTTTGTGTGTGCGACTATATTGTTTCTATTGCTTTTGTTTGTTTGCAATTTGTTCACTTTTTTGTCATTATGGTTTTTCTCCCCCTATTCCGATGTCGATTTGTACCATTGCCAGGCTGAAACGTTTAGCGTATGCGCCTTTAATGGGTGCATCAAGATGCGCGGGCAATTTCGGATTTAGCTCAATTTTTTTCTCTGTGATAGTTATTCATTGCCATTTGGAAATATTGACGCTTTGAAACGTTTAAAATATCTTAAAAATTAAAATCTATAATCAATAGATAGTAAGGGGTGCGCCATCTTTTATGTCGGTATTTAAACGCGGAGTAACTTTATCATTTACTAACCGATCTACTTCAATATACATCTTTTCGATACGTCAATTCAATACAATTTCAATTATGGATCGCTTTACACCGAAACAAGGCGCTGAAGTAGTGACGCTATACATCGAAAATAGTCATTCTATTGTTCTAACTCAACGCGCATATCGCAAAAAGTATCACGGCAAACAGGCACCGTCTGACAATACTATTCGTCGTTTGTTGTCGAATTTTTTTGAGCACGGGACAGTAGGAGATCGTCAACATGCCGTTCATTAACGACCAAGACGTTCCAATGAACTTGTTAAAGCAGTGAGAGAGAGCGTTGCCCAGGAGCCAACAGTGTCGTATCGTCGTCGCGCTCAGCATTTTGGCGTCAATGAAACCACAATGCGGCGTATTTTAGAGGATGATTTAAATTTGTTTCCGTATAAAGTGCAATTGACATAAAGAATATTGCCGACAGACCATTCACGTCGCTTGGAATACTGTCGCTCGAATGGATGACACTGAACCCAATTTTTGGAAGCAAATTTTAGTCACTGACGAGGCACATTGTAACCTCTCTGGCAGCGTAAATAAACAAAACTACCGCATTTGGGGAACTGAGAATCCACACAAGGAACCAACCATAGTGTCAAAAAAAAGGCGACATCGACTGGCCCCCCAGATCACCTAACTTAACTTAGTTTTAATAAATTGTAAATATATAGGGCCCGCCATCTATTGTTACGGATTTGAACTAGGTATTATTTGAAGAATGGTAACACTTAGCTGTCATCTGATTTGACAGAAAATTAGTTTTATTCTTCCGCTGAACGAAAATGGTTGTGTATACGCTCAAAGAACGCTGGGAAATATTCCGACATTACTTTGAAAATCATGGTAATGTTGCAGAATGTGTACGAAAATTACGTACGGCAATGGGAGGAAGAAAAGCACCGAATGAAGCGTATGTGCGTAACTTTGCGAAAAAAGTAAGAGAAACTGGGTTGCTTATTGACAAACCAACGCGTGACCGACCAAAAACCATACGTACACCCGAAAATATTGCTGCTTAGGCCGAGAGTGTTCGTGAATCACCAGGAACATCAGTTCACCGTCGTTCTCAACAATTGAACATTTCGGAGACATCATTGAGACGAATTTTGCGAGAAAAATTGGACCGATCGTATGGGATGGTGCATGGCTAGCCGAGGCAGCCATATGAATGAAGTTGTGTTCCATCATTAACCGGAAGGATTGTACTTCAAAATAAAAAAAACAGTTTGGAAAAATATTGAGTAGTTTCTTTTTTATAGCATTTTTAATTCCGCAAAGTTATATGGCGGACCCTGTACAAACCAAATAAAAATACCTCAACTGATGGCCTAGCCGCTAATGCTTTTTAATTCATTGTGATTGTAATGCATTACTTTTCCAATTTTTAAATAAAAAAAATAAAAAAATACCTCATTTATACAACTCATTTGTTTTTTCAAAGTTCTTCAATGTTTTCATACCGACTTAAAAGATGACGCACCCTGTAGAAGGTCTATTCTCTCCCTCACTTTCCTGTTCGATTTGACTGCCCATCGCTACTGGAGAAAATTTATTTGAATATTCCTCATCGAAGCTACGACATCATGATATTTTCTGTCTAGGGATGACTAGAACTAATTATGCTTCCAATGGTCTGCTTTCTAGAACGTTGAGACAATATAATTTGTTTACATGGCATCCAAAAACGATGTCTTATTAATTTGGGTACCAGGACATGAGGGATATGACTGCAACGAAAAGGCAGACTTTCAAGCCAAAAAAGGGGCAGATGTAAACTTCATCGGACCTAGTCCCATGTTTGGATTCAACAAAAACAGCCTAAAACAAAAAGTAAAATACTGGGCCAAAACTCTATTAAATCAGCATTGGAACAACGTAGAGGGTCTTAGACACTCCAAAAAGTTCCTAAGTTTCAATGCTAAAAGAGCTAACATGGCCCTCACGTTAAACAAAAAAAGCATTCGCACTCTCACAGGTGCCCTCACGGGTCACTTCACCTGCAACAAACACCTACATAAATAAGGCATAACTAACACCAGCACCTGCAGATTTTGCTGCGAAGATGAGGAGTCTATAGAACATCTCATCATCGAATGTTGCTCATTAGTGTTACCTTGCTCATTTGTCGTTACCTTGCTCATTGCCGTTACCTTGAATGAACAAAGCAAATGAACGGCAACATTCGACATCTTGCTCTCTCCTACTTAAGTTAGCGTATATATGTATGTATATGAGCATATGTACGTATATATAAATTCACTTATTTGTATTTGCATATGCCTTCTTATTGATTATTATTAATTTGATTGACTTGAAGAATTTAAAATAAAACCAAGTTTGTTAATAATACCTGTTGTTTTAATGTTATTATTATTAATTTTTTTATTATATGTACATGAAGGAAAAAATGTATGGTAATATTTACCACATACCTTATAAGATATGTTGTATACTAATATATGTATATAAACATGCATATACATATACAATTTCGCTCAATTTTCGAAAAGAATAAATCTATATGTAAAGATACATACAAATCATATGGACATATCAAATATACGAATCTATTCCGTATGCAAGCAAATGTAAGCTAATGTGCTTGAACTGCAAGCGAGAGCGCGGAACCAACGACAAAGAGCACAATCGGTCCCCGCGTTCGGCAACGTTCGACATCTGGCTCTGTCCTACTTGAGTGAGCATATATATGTATGTATATGTATGTATATGCGCATTTGTATATAAATTCACATACTTGTATTTGCATATGCCTTCTTCCTGTGTGCATGGTAAAGAACCAATTCTCTGTTGAGAATAGGACGATGATAGAAAAAGTAGGAAATGAAAGGGAGTGTTTCGAGTTTAAAGTGTATTGCAAAAGGCAAATCGATGATGGTGGCTCTTAGTGTTGTTGACTTATTAACGTCTGATGCACAATCGAAATTGAAGATATCTTTCATGAATTTGATAAGTGTTTCGTCATTTTTCACGTTTGTGTAAATGTAACTTGACCTATTCCATTGCAATTCCATTTACCTCCTCCTCTATATCCATACAAAATATCTATCAAACAAATAAAATTAAAATTTTGGTTTGAAAATTGCAACCATTCCATCAATATTTTCTGACGTTGTCACGTTAAACTCTCGTCAGTAAACCGACTTTACAGACAACCTCTTTTTTATCAACATACCAGTTCGGCTTCAGGGAATCTAGCTCAACAGTAGATGCTATAGAAATGCATGGAGGAAGTAGCAGCAAAAGCCACTGAGAACTGAAAAATTTTAAATTTTAATTCATTGTGGCAACCATGGCTTTCAACACAGTTAAATGGGAGCGTATACTAGAAGCCCTCATAGCGCCTAGTTATATTACCAGAATATTTAGGTACTATTTTTCAGACCTTAAACTGAGGTATAGAATCGACAAAAGTATATAGGAGTACAACGTAAGGGCAGGGGTCCCCAAAGAATCAGCTCCGAGCCCATTACTATGAAACCGTATGCACGACAGTGTGCTTAGATTAGATATGCCTCCCAAAACGAAAGTCATTGAATTCACGGATGATATCGCGGTGGTACTAGTGGCAAAACACATCCAAGAAATTGAAACTGGCGCGGTTTTAATAAGTAGCAGGAAAGCATTAAAGTTGCTGAATATAAAATTTGGGACTATACCTTCTTCTTCTTGTCTGGCGCGATAACCTCTTACGTGATTTTGGCCGAGTTTAACAAAGCGCACCAATCGTTTTTTTTCTCGTGTTAACCGGTGCCAGTTGGAAACACCAAGTAAAGACAAGTTCTTCTCCATCTGATCTTTTCAACGCAGCAGAGGCCTTCATTTTCCTGTGGTACCACCAGGTGGTACCGCATCGAATAGTTTCAGAGCCGAAGCTTTTCGGTATCCATTCGGTCAACATGACCCAGCCAGCGTAGTCGTTGGATCTTTTTTCGATGCGCTATGTCTATGTCGTCGTAAAGCTCATACAGCTCATCGTTCCATTACCTGCGATATTCGCCGTTGCCAACGTGCAAAGGTCCAAAAATCTTACGCAGAATCTTTCTCTCAAACACTCCAAGCGCCGCTTCATCGGATGCTGTCATCGTCCACGTTTCTGCGTCATACATTAGGACGGGCATGATGAGCGTCTTGTAGAGTGTTAGGTTTGTTCGTCGAGAGAGGACTTTACTACTCATTTGCCTATTTAGTCCAAAGTACCACTTGTAGGCAAGAGAGCTAGAGAGAGAGAGAGACAGAGGTGTGATGATTGATAGTCATTTAAACTTTAAAACTCACCTAGAATAATCTGTGAAGAAGGCATCGGGTGTGGAGAATATTATCTAGTAGAGTTGTCAGTTCGGTCTTTTTAAACGAGGCACCGATCTGATCTACTATGATGCATAGAACATAAACTAACTAACTAATATCCATCTAACGACTAAGCGCTTTGTGAACTATCTGTTGTTCCACAAATGGAGGGACCTACAGTTTCAAGCCGACTCCGAACGGCAGTTATTTTTATAAGGAGCTTTTTCATGGCAGAAATACACTCGGAGGTTTGCCATTGCCTGCCGAGGGGCGACCGCTGTTAGAAAAATGTTTTTCTTTATTTTGGTGTTTCACCGAGATTCGAACCAACGTTCTCTCTGTGAATTCCGAATGGTAGTCACGCACCAACCCATTCGGCTACGGCGTGAGGTAATACCTTTTTGGAAGTTCCGCGGGGAAGCTATGTGTCTATGCTGGAATAACAGTACTCATAAGAGTTTCCTCTTCACTTCGATAAATTTTACATTTTTTTTGGTGGAATTAATAGGCGACCATCTTGGCTCCCTGGCACCACAAGATCTACTCAGATTTCTTCGGAGATCGGGTAGATTTAAAGAAAATTAAAAGGGAATCCAAGTGTAGTACAATGGACTCAATTAATGTCTGAGTGCTGCACTTGCTAGTTGTCCCGTCAAAAAACAAAAAAAAAAAACAAAAAAAAAA